>BMAO01012853.1:0-15967 GCA_019973975.1 Trichonephila clavata
TGGATACATATATTATGTAATTTATTTGTTCTTTTTAACACGCTTTTATAAGTTTGTAACGGAATCTTAGAACTAGATTTTTACCCTTTTTAAAAGATCGGATGAATTCGAAATTTTGCACACTTGTCAAGGACCGATGACAATACAATAGTTTCATAATTTTGCTCCATTGTCCTTATCAGGATTGTCAGGAATAACGATAATCAGATTTGGCACAATTCCATAAATTACTTCCAGATTTGGCAACTTACTGCACATACAATTTTCAAATTTGGTGACTAATTGCATATTCCATTTTCAGATTTGGCGATTAATTCCAGAATTAGCGACTAAAAGATTAAGTGTAACCCTAAAAGCGAGTGTTTTTAATTTAAAGCTAATTATATCAAGCGTAAAATACACTTGTGGAAAAAAAGGCAAACAAAAAAGTATTTTTTTGTGTGAGAAAGTGAGGGTGGGTTATGTTTGCAATTTCTAACCATAATATAAACATTTTTCTGAAAATAAAAATAAAAATAAATATAGTTTAAAAAAAACTAACGAACACGCTTTTATACTGATTCGAACTAAAAAGTAAAAAAAAAAAAAAAAATTCTTAATAATTAACATCATTGGGGTAAAAACGTGGGGTGTTCTATAAATATATCAATTGCCTATAGTTTCTAACTTCTATTCCGAAATGATGAGTTAGTGTAAAAATGTAGTACAAAGCACACAACGCTTTTACTCCAATGACATTAATTTTCTCGTTCATCATTTATTCTTATATTAGAATTATTTTTTTAACTTTTAGTTAGAATCAGTATAAAAGCGTGTTCGTTAGTTTTTTAAAACTATAATTTATTATTCGTGAAATTCGTTCTTGGCCTCCTCTTCAGTTAAATTTATCACTGAAGCTGCATTATCCAACACTTCCTTGATAAAGTCCTCAGAGTTGGATAAACCTGCAGCTCGTGCAGCTTCCTGGAAAATTGAGCATTTAGCTCCGTTGTTTGTTAATACGTATGAGGCACAACGGCTTTCTTCTCACCAACGATTCCATTCTAGGCAATCGTTGTGATATTTTTCTGCGAGAACTTGCAATAATGTACTATCGCAACCGTATTCATGACATATCAAACGAATCACATGAATGGCAAATCAACGCGTACGACACATGTAAAATCGGGGTTGCTAACTTGGAGAGCTATCTTGAATGTTGGTATTGTTGCGATAGTGTACGCAGTAAATTAATTACAGCATCACGAAAAACTTTTTTTAATATATATTTTGAGAGAGATAATATATGACAAGTACATTTCGCATTTTCCTAAGCAATTTTCTTTCCTTCATTTGATTCCATGATCTTTATATGGTGTTAAATTAGCAGATAGTTGACATTTTTTAAAAAAAAGACTTCCTATCCCTAATTTTATAAATGTTTTACTTTCATATCATTAAGAGTAAAGATGAATATGTATTAAATGTAATTTCTATTTCTTATATAATAACCGTGAAAGCATTTTAGAAGATTAAAGTGAATATGTTTTACTTGTGTGTTTGTGTTTTCTTTTATTAATTCCAGACTAGCGGTTACCCTGGTAACTAGCAAAAATTTGATGATTTGAGCATTAGCATTGTCTCTCGTAAATGTTTCTCTCGAACAAATATAAACTTCAAAAAAAATTAATTCCTTTTAGAATAGCGGAATGTTTATAGAATAGTAATTGCATATTCGAAAAAATAAATTTTAATTCAAATCATGGCATCAGTTTTGGACTTCTACCCTTTATATTTAATGAAAACTTCTAAATTTGGAAATTTCAAAACGCTTATTTTCAGAAATTACATTATTTAAAGTGGAAGATCTTATAAAGTTAGGCATTATTCCACTGTTCTCAATTTTAAAAGGAAAATATTTTTCTTAAATTAATCAATAGTTTTTTTCAAACTTTTACAAATTCAACACGAATATTTTTAATGTATATTTTTTTATAACGTACAAAAATACTATTGATAATCATGTATTTTCTAGTTAGTTAACTTTTCCACCATTTTTTTCACAATTATTTATAAACTAGTCCTTATTGCTTAAAATGAGTATTTTTTTTTAAAAAGAATATTTAATCAAAAAATTATTTATTCCGCACATTACGTATTACTAATAAAATAACAATGTTTTAAAATTCGATTATGTAATTTTTTTCTAGAATATTTCGAATATTTTTCAATTATGGAATATAAGAAAATT
Source organism: Trichonephila clavata (assembly GCA_019973975.1). NCBI lineage: Eukaryota > Metazoa > Arthropoda > Arachnida > Araneae > Nephilidae > Trichonephila > Trichonephila clavata. The sequence goes on from BMAO01012853.1 coordinate 2,231, forward strand.
ATCAGAATAATCAAAATCTCATGTGAGATTTTCTTTTTTTTAAATACCTTAAATATTAATTTTATTATGTATATATGGCTTTCTCTAGTAAATTCTGAATGTCAAAAAGCATTTTAACTGCAATATTTCATTCATTGAAAAAAGAAGGTGAATGAATAAAAAAAAGTTAAAGGAAATGGCTAAAAAATAGTTTTAATTAAAGAATTTTTGTTGTGTTAATGATAGACAACTGTTTATATAATATTCCTTTCACTTAAAAAAATTTTTTTTTAAATATAAATTTGGTGTTTCTTATGCTTTACATTTCTTAGATAAGATGTTTTCGTCAATTTAGCTTCTTTATTATAATCACAAGAAGCAAATAAAATTGAGGTAAAAATAGGAAGAGCAAACATTTTTTCAAGTTAGTGAAAATAACAAAGAAGAAAGTTTATTTTTATTTCATAAAACTCGTTCACACACACGCACATCTTTTTATTTCTTATTCAAATAATGAAGGAAAAAAAAACTTTCCCTAAAATAAGATAAGTATTCAAATTAATATGAAGGTAGAATATATGTGAAGCAAATTTTTGACCATAAGTTTCGAATTTGCGTCAATGATTGTTAGAAAATTCAGCTATCAAGAATTTTGACAAGTATTCTCTCTCAGTAAAATTTATGATGGAAAGAATAAAAAATAATAACTTTTATCATTTTTATCCAGAAAACTGAACAAACATGTGGTTTTTCTTTTCTTTATGTCAACATTCTTTCATGTGTGAACTTTGAACTTTCTCTTTTAGTAAAATGTCAATACGTCATTTTTTTTTTTAAGTTCTAAAAAAGTTGATTTTTTTCTTTTATTATATTTTGTGTATTACATTTATATTTTTATCTAATGAAATTATTTTTTTTATTTTGTTTAATCAGATTTTTATCTAATGGAATTATTTTTTAAATTTTTATTTAATTAGATTTTTATCTTAAAAAATTATAGCTATTTCAATGTTACTTAACAAACGATTTTTATGAATGGAATTGTTCAGAGTTAATCGTATATAAATTATCACAATCTTCATTCAGACGATTTTTATTTGATTCTAAAATTAATATTTAGGCTTAAGGTATTCGATTGGGTTCAGAATCGTGATTTTGGAAAAGCGTATAAATAATTTTTTTTTACGTTTTCACCTAAATAAGAATACACAAATGAACCTGTTTAGTATTTATTCAAAGTTTTTAATCACTTTTGAAAAATAAGAAAGAATAATATTAAAAATATTTTAAAAGATCTTCTTTAATAATATTTGTATTACTAAAAACTTTACAATTAACAATTTAAAATTCATTTCTACAATATATCAATTTAATAATAATGGTTTTTAAAAATCTCTTCTTCTAATATATTAAAATATGAAGAAATCCTTTTCTAAATTATGTATTTTAAAAATCTATATAGAAGTTATAGTACTATAGTATATCTATAGTTTAAATTCTATATAGAAGTTTTACATAAATAAATAAGCAAAGTAGAACCTTTTTACATAAAGGGAGAATGTTTTGAAAATATATGACATTCTTCGTTCACACACACACACATTTTTTTGCCGAAAAATTGAACTTAAATAATTTTTTGTTATGACAATATTCTTAAAAGAATTTTACATGTACAATGGACCATAAAAGTGTTCGTACACTTGCAATTTCCTATAAAGTTTAATGTTATTGACTTATAAAAATTATTATATTTGAATTGTAATTTTTTATGAGATCTGCAACTTGTTCTTAATGAAATAACATAATCAATTTTTAGAACATAGTACAATTATTATTTTTAAAAAAATTAATAATCAACAAACTATTAAAAATTACACCACAAAAGTCTTTATACACTTAAAAATATCTTAAGATAGCTCTTTAAACATTGTATTTCTTTCTTAATTTAGTACCTAGCGTTCCACAATAACTTTTAAACATCTTGGTATAGATTTAATAAGTTATCTGTAATTTCTGCATTGATGTTTCTTCATTCTTCTGTGATTATTGTTTTTACTTCAAATTTTGTTTTTTTGTGTCATCTTTTCTTTTTTTTAAACTAAAATTCTTATCAAATATGCTCTACTAGGTTTTAATCAAGTGATTTAGGAGGTTTTTTCATCATTTCAGACGTTTATAGACATCAGAGGCGTAGATTCAGAGCAAAGCGTTTGGTGTCATTAAGTTGTTAAAAAAATGAAGTCGACTCCAATATACAAATTTTGGGCAGATACCTTAAAATTGTTATTTAAAACATTTAAGTACAGCTCATTATTTACTAAAACATAAAAAAATACTAAATTACCTAATCCTGAATCTGATTTACACCCCACACAAGAAAACCTTCCTATCCATGTTTCACTGTTGCAACTAAATTCATGGGATTAAGTTTCAGAAAATTCAACATTGACTGCAAATTGATTGGGATGACAGAAAATTCAATTTTTTTTTATTCCGACGGACGTATAATAGATTTCAGCAGAAAAAATTAGGAACTTAAGCCCAAGAATTTATGTGAAGCAAAATCATATCTTCCTCCGTGTTTCAGCATGGAGATGAAGATGTTTTTGCTTGGGGGTGTAAATCAGTTTCAGGATTAGGCAATTTGGCATTTTTTTAAGGTTTTGTGAATCATGAGCTTTATTTAAATATGTTAAAACACAACTTTAGTTATCAGCCCAAAATTTGGATATTGAAGGCGACTTCATTTTTTAACCAGATAATGGCACCAAGCGCACTGTTCTCAATATACGCTTCTGGTGTCTCTATAACTATCTCTAAAAATTCTAGAAGCGCTTCCTAAATCACTTTATTTAAGCCTAGTGTACACATTTGGTGAGAAATTGATTTAAAAGAAAAAAAATTGTCATATAAAAACAAAATGGGAAGTAAAAACAATAATCACACACACAAGAATGGATGAACTTTGTTTCAGAAATTACAAAAAAAATCTGATTAAATCTATACCATTACTTTTAAAAGTTGTTGTGTACGCTAAAAAGATATGTTTCCAAGTACTAAATTAAAAAGAAATAGAATATTTGTAAAACTATGTTGAGATTTTTTTAAAGAGTACAAAGACTTTCGTAGCATAAATTTTTAGTTGTTTTTTGATTATCAATTTTTCAAAATAATAGTTATACTATATTTTAAAAATTGACTATGTTTCATTGTAAATAAAAATACTTGAAAATAATTTTAAATAAGTATTGATTAAAAAAAAACTAACTCGATCAGATATCTTAACTAATAAGCTATAAAATTTTTGCATGAAAATGTTCTACAAAGAAAAGCATCGGTAATTCCCACCAATTGGCTAAATTCATGTGACGTCATAGTCACATGATAATGGCGATCACGTGTTTCCAGCCAATCAGTTCATATGACGTCATAGTCACGCTATAAATACATTCACGCGTTTCTAGCTAACTAGTTCATGTGTTTCGCTGTTGCCAATTTTTGCATTTTTCTCGCGGAAACTTTCTTTTATAAGTACATATTTGTCAACTATAATAATATATACAGATAAAGAAGATGAATTTAGTTTAGATATATACATACAGTATATTTATTTTAAATTAAAAAAAAAGTTTTTGAAGAATTTAAACATTTGAACATCTTTATCCAATTTAATTATTTGAAATTGTCCCTGAATTTTACGAATAGAAGAAGTACAAATCTAATGTCAGTTTATAATGAATTCAACGGAGAGCACGTGATTTTATTTATCACGTGACCGTCATGAATTGAACCTATTACAGCAAAATATATTAGAGATTTAATTTGATTATGTAGTACCAACCACTTGGGCAGCCAATGAGAGTCTCAGTCCTCATCTTCTATGCACCAATGAGAGAGCAGCCTTTCAGCTTTCCTTCTCGAACCTTTTACAACATGCATGAGCATTAACCAAACGATGGCTCGACCAATCAGGAAGCAGCTTATCAGCATGATAACCAGAACTTCGTTCAACATCTATTTCTCCGCCAGATATGGGATTGGAGGCCGCAAGTGGTCCGTATGCCCAGATATAATGACTGTGTTGTACCATACCAAACTATTACCACAAAATATTAATAATATAATCCTGTCTACAAGTAAAAGCTTTCATAAACTTATGAGGGGCTACCACTCCACTTATAAATATTTTTCTAGCTTGCTACAATTAAAAAATTTACAATTAAAGATGGGACTATAAGTTGACAAATTTTACCCAATGTGCTAAATTTATGACGATCACGTGATAAATACAATCCCGTGATCTTCATTCAATTCAAAATTGATAATAGACTTCTACTAGTTGTTCAACTTGTAAAATTTAGAAACCTTTTCAAATTTGACAATTGGTTAAAAATGTTCAAATATTAAAATTTTTCAAAACTGAAGAAAAAAATTCATGTTATACATGTTTTTCTAATTTAAGTGCATTTTGCTTACCTGTGATCGTTATTTTTGTTGGAAAATATTTATTTTTTGTAAAACAGTTTATATAAAAACTAAAAATTGGCAACAACATAGGGCAGGATCTGATTAGCTGTGAACACGTGATTGCATTTATCACGTGACTACGACGTCGCATGAATTTATGACTGGCTGTAAACACAATACTGCCATTATCACGTGACTGTGATGTGTCACATGAATTAAGTCCATTAATCCTGAAAACTTAATTTAATTAAATAAGCGGAGGGTTTTCAAATGAAATTTTACGACAAATGTAAATGTGTTACTGGGCGAGCTGGTGGGAAGCACCGCTCTGGTGATGTGAAATCGTACTTAGAATTTTAACTTCGCCGAGAGTACCCAAACCAAACAGATACTCAAAGGATCTTTTCCACGCTACATGATCATGCGATATGGCCACTGTCGATTTTCTGCATCATGAAAATCCACCGACTTGGGCCGGGTTCGAACCCCCAACATTAGACGTACTAGGTCAGCGAAAAACCAACTACACCACCCTGCCTACAACATACAATAAATACTCAGGAAACAATTGCTAATACGTAATTATTTAGATAGAATCACAGTAAAGTACATTACAGTCCAAGAAACATACAAAACTGAAATTACAGTTTTAGATTAGGAAACCTTGCATATTTTTTTTAATTCTCGGTCCTGTTTTAAAGGAGATGTGTCCCTTCTTCAACATACTTACCATCAAGTTCATAAAATTAATGTATTTATGAATGATTTTCATCTATTTTATTAAAAATTCCTTTTATATATTGTCGTATTTATAAAACATATTTTATAGGTTAATTGTGCTTACTATGTTTTGATACCTGTTTTCAAAAATCTTATAGAAAATAATATACGCGCAATTTGTTTGATGACTTGAGTGAATTATTCAGTTATATTGATAGTTATATACTATAGTTATATTCAGTTATATACTTATTTTGTTTACTATTTTGAGCAATGTATTTGTTGTGAACTAAATAATACTTAAATTACCTTTTAAATATGATAATTTTTACATTTTGAAAAAAATTTTATTATTAAATTGGTGTACATGAAGAAACACCTGGATTTTTTGAAAGAATAAATCAAAGAAATTTATGAAAAACTTTTTTTAAAAAAATACAATTTGTAAATTTGTAAAAGAAAAAAAAAGACTATATATATATATATATATATATATATACTTGCTGTTACCCGCCCGCTTCGCTGGGTATTTCATGATGTTTTATAAATTTTTACTGCTTATATATATGTATAAATTATTGATATCTAAGTCCTAGCATTAAGAATTCGATTGAATTGAAAAATATACTTATACCTGTAACTGTCACCTGTTGATAAAAAAAAAAAAGGGCAGAACTCATCTAATTTGTATTTTCTAAAAATCTCTAAAATTGGAGTATAGAATGATGTTTGCTCTTTCGTAACTCAAAAACCAAGTGGATTCCCGCAAAACCAATTTTCGGTGGATCTCTACTCCGTAAATTGAACATGCAAGCCAAATTTCAAGTCTAAATCTAACAGGAAAAAAAACAAAGTTTTACTATCAATACCCCGTTGAGTAATCCCGTTGAGAGCCGTTTTCCAAAATAACCGCTCTTAGCGGATTTCAATTCAACTAAAGAAAAATGCAAACCAAATTTCATTATTATAGTCCTTGTAGCTCGAAAAAAGTAATTTTTTTGTCAATACGTCCCAGTAACCCCCTGCAACCCCCCAGAACTCTTGATTTGCTTAAAATTTATTCTTAGTGGATCCCTATTCAACAAAAAAAAAAACATGATTAAAAATTTCAAGTATATGGGTCTAACAATTAAAAACAGGAATTTTTTTCTGTAACTCCTCTTGACCCCTCGCAAATATCTTTAGGGGTCAATTTTCATTTTACTCTTTGTTAGAGGAACTCTATTTCATGAAAGGAACATGCCTACCAATTTTCAAGCAGGATGATCAAGTAGTTTAAAAATGGAAATATTTATCGATTACGCCTCTTAATCTCCCGAAATTAAACTTGGTAGTTGATATTCGAGAAACCCATTTTGTAGCGGTTCTCTACTTTACGAAAGGAATCTGCTTATCAAATTTCAAGACTGTACGTCTAACAGTTTAAAAATGGGGATAATTGTCTATAACGCCACTTGAGCCCCCGCAACGCCACTTCTGGGTCTGTTTTCACAAAACCCATTTTGTAGGGGAATTGCACTCTATGAAAGGAATCTGCTTATCAAAATTTGAAGACTGTGCGTCCAATTAATTACAAATGCACAAAAATTATCAATAACGCCCCTTGAACCCCGCAACACCACCTAGGGGTCGATTTGACAAAAAACATTTTGCAGTGTATATCTATCCTATGAGAGGAATCTTCTAACCAAATTTCAAGACTATGAGTCTAATAGTTTAAAAAAAGAAATAATTATTTATATCTGCCCTTAACCCCCCGCAACACCCCTTGGGGGTCAATTTTCTCCAAACCTGTTTTGTAGCGGATATTTACTCCATGAAAGAAACATTCCTACCAATTTTCAAGCAGGTAGGTCAAATAGTTTAAAAACGAAAATATTTATCTCTTACGCCACTTATTCCCCTGCAACGCCACTTAGAGGTCTGTTTTCGCAAAACCTTCTTATAGCTGATCTCTACTCTATGAAAGAAATCTCTTTATCAAATATAAAGACTGTGCGTCTAATAGTTTAAAAAGGGAAATAATTAACTATAACGCCCTTAAGTCCCCTCAACGCCACTTGGGGGCAATTTTCACGAAACCCATTTTCAGCGTATCTCTACCCTATGAGAGGAATCTGCTCACTAAGTTTCAAGACTGTACGTCTAATAACTTAAACATAGGAATTTATAACGCCCTTAAACCCCCCGCCCCCGCAACACCCCTTGGGGGTCAATTTTCCCAAAACCCATTTTGTAGCGGATATTAACTCCAGGAAAGAAACTTACCTACCAATTTTCAAGCAGGTAGGTGAAGTAGTTTAAAAACGGATATATCTATCTATTACGCCCCTTAATCCCCCGCAACGCCACTTAGAAGTCTGTTTTCACAAAACCCGTTTTGTAACTGATCATTATTCTACGAAAGGAATCTATATATCAAATTTAAAGACAGTGCGTCTAAAAATGGATATAATTATCTATAACGCCCCCTAAGCCCCTGCAACGCCACTTGGGGGTCGATTTTCAGCAAACTCATTTTGTAGCGGATCTCTACTCTCTGAAAGGAATCCGCTTACCCAATTTCAAGATTGTACATCAAGTAGTTTAAACATGGAAACAATTATTATTAAAGCCCTTAACCCCCCGTAACGCCCCTTGCGTTTCGAATTTCGGAAAATCCTTTCTTAGCTGATGTCTACTCCATCAAAGGAACATGTCTACCAAATTTCAAGTCTGTAGGTTGAATAGTTCCAGAGATTTCGTGATTAGTCAGTCAGTGAGTCGCTTTTCTCCTTTATATAGATTTCTAAAAATAGATCTATTGTGTTTAATTCGGTCGTGCTGCCATCTAGTGTGCATAAAAAGATTCAAATGAATGTAATATACCAAATGAACTAATTCTTCAATTTTGCTCGAATTTCTTAACTTATATATAACTAAAAATATTGTTATACCACGTGAAATATTTTCTTTAATGTTAAAAAAAACTTGGAATATTAGTGTTAAAAATTTTTGCGATATTATTTTAACCGAATTTTATTTTCAGAAAATGTTAAAATGTGTTGACCTATTTTTTTTTTTGTTTGTATTAATAGATAAATAAACGAAAAGATGATTCCAGTTCTGAATCTGGAAGTAGAGATCTCAGTTCATCTTTCAGAATTTCCTTTCAAAATTTCTACTCTGTATAATTTAATTGAAACAATACTTAAACAATTGAGAATTTGTTGAATATCTCGCTAATTAGAACAGTCAAAGCAAAAGTAAGATTGTAGCTTCAAGCCTAAGTATAATTTATCCATGCTGATTTTAAATTCCATTTTTTAATATGATGCATTTGAATAACTGAGTAAGCGTCGACAAACGTCGTATTCTTAAGCAAAGTGATATTGCGAGGTCCATCGACAACAGCCTTCGTATTGTCTTAAAATAGGGGTCTTTAACCCGTAGCCCGCGGGTCACGAATAACCCGCTGAAGGCATTTTAGTGGCCCTTCATTTGAATCTGAGGAAATTTCAGGAAAAAATGCCATGTCTGCTTTTTATCGTAAGAAAAAGCCATTTATCCTGTTATTCTTGATATTTAAAACATTTTATTGATATGCTATATATACTTAAATATTGTATTGATATACTTGTATCCATCTAAAGTGCAATGAAATACAGTGTCTTAAGAAATGAAATACAATCCATCTCAAGGTACAATGAAATCTTTGAAAAATTCATCATTGTCTAAAAAAGATAAATTTTTCAAAGATTTCATTGTTCCTTAAATAATTTTAAACATAAACTAGCTTTTACCCGCGGCTTCGCTCGCGTTGATGTCTTTAAATAAATGTCAAAATCGCAATCATTATCATTAGAAAGTAAATATTATTATATGGTAATTTTTTTATTGCTTGACTTGAACCAATAAAATTTAAAAATTCTAAAATTTTAATTCTAATTATTTTTTTTATAATTCCTCTTTCTCCTTTTCATTTCTCTCCCTCCCCCGCACGTCATTTAAATTTCCAATGTTGATTTTATGCACAATAAATCAAAACTCCTTATGAAACTGTCAATTAATATTACCATTTAATTTTCAATATCACGCGCGCGCAATTCGCTAAAACTTTATTTCATTTCCCTTTTTAAAAAGTGGGAGAAAATTTGCATTAAAATATCTGGGATTGTCGGAATAGAGAACTTCTTAGCCAACTTGGCGATATTTCTCAAAGTTTGAGTTAGACATTTAATAAACGTAACGGAATAAATGTTAGATATTTAATAAAAAACCATCTAAAAAATTTCTTTTTGTGAAGATGCTAAATTACACTATGTTTCAGTTATTTTTGTTACAAATGTGAGAAAATTTCCATTATTAAAATTTCCTTTATTGACCACAAATGCATAATTTTGCGCCAACTTGGCGGGGAGTAAGCAACGTCCCACGGTTTTACCCGTATAGTTCCCGTTCCCGTAGGAATATGGAGATAAAATATATCTTATGTTACTCGCAGATAATGTAGCTTTCTATTGGTGAAAATTTTTTAAAATCGAACCAGCCGTTTCCGAGATTAGCCGGAACAAACAGACAGACAGATAGACAGACAAAAATTTTAAAAATTGATTTTTTGATATAAGTACCGTATATGCCTTTAAATGCATTTAGTAAAAAGCTGCTAACTTGAAATTACAAACAGACACTTCAGTTTTATTTATTTATATAGATAATCTGACTATGCACATGAGAGAAATCTCAGAAGTTATCAGAAGAAAAGTTGAACCTTTAACTTCAACACAAAGTACTTTAATTCGGCTATAATTTAACGTTTTTAAAACCGATATATATATTTTTTTATACATACATAAAATACATATATATATATATAAAATATATATATATATATATATATATTATATATATATATTAATATATATATATATATGTTGTTATGTTGTGTGTGTGTGTGTGTGTATACACCCTCTCTTTCCTTAGTGTCATCTGTATTCTTGTAAAATACACAAATCCCCTTTCCTTATTTAAACTTCTTGGCTACACTATTTTTTTGACAGTCGTGTTGCCCGCGGATTATTGTAAATTTATTGGTGTGGCCCGTTTATCATTTTGGATTTACAGGTTGGACTCTCGAGCGTTAAAAATTGAAGACTCCTATTTTAGAGTGTGACATAAAAAACACTCCCTCCATCCCTTTAAAGCAGGCATCGGCAACCTATGGTACACGTGCCAAATGTGGCACGCAGTACAATTCTCAATAACACTCTACACTCCTCTATAAACTTTTCAAATTTTGAGTGAAGTTGATAAACGGCTCTGTGGGATCTGGAAGCGTGATGAAATATGAGAACCTGTTTTTGTTTGTTGTAGGTTGTAGATTGTCCGATTTCATATACAGCAGGACTTCTCAAACTTTCAACATTTGCCACCCAACATTCAATCCTAATTTTCATCGAGCCCCCTTCCGAACAATAACAATGTATTGAATGCAATAATACTATACTTTGATGCTAAACCTACAATACCTTAAGCCGCATAAGTGCCGCCGACATATATAAACGTTTCGCTCAGGCAAAGCGTTATTTTTCCGTGGACGTATATATACGTCTTTCCAAAGTACAATCTTTTCAGATAAATGCTATCCATAAAATTGTTCCGAAGGCTTTGGAATGCAATAAAAGGACCTTGACAGTGTGTGTTTGTGAAGGATTTACCTTATTCAGATGATTTGCTTATTTATTCCTTTTCTCCCCCCCCCAATACACCACATACGTACGCCTACGTTGAAAATGGCGTCATTAGGGACCCATTCGCGTAACTTTTAATCAGCAATTTAGGGATTAATTAAAAACCGCAGAAATTATCAAGATAAGTGATAATTTTTGTAAATAATTTTATATACGATAAGACCACACATGGGGTCACTGGTAATTATTTAACTTATTCTTAACTTAGTACTGATAAATTAACTATAAAATACATTGTGCAGAGAGTACTCATACATTTATAAGTGTATTATATCAGTGTAAATGTGTATTTTTTATTATGTCAGAATGTATTTTGTTTGTTTACTTTCAGCAAGTTAGTATTTTTTTTAAAAAATAATCTTTTGCTTTCGACTTTTTAATAGGCTCGTGCCTCCCTCGTAGAATTATCACGCTTCCTAAGAGGGGTGCATCCAACAGTTTGAGAAACGCTCATATACAGCAATACCCCTAACTTACGCGATAGGTGGGAATGAGTGATAACCACTTAATTCGAATTCGCTTAATTTTGGGCATGATTTTGCATAAAAATATATATAAGTTGTTTTTATTCGGGCCAAAGACGAAAGAAAATAATAGCTTAGGAAAAATATGTTTAGTAAAATCTTAAATAACACAAATACAAAATCGCAAACCGAAGTTATTTTGATGTAGAAGAGTTCATAAAATCTAACAAGATAGTTTGTGCCGGCTCAAAGACTTTTTCCTCCTGCAAAATTTCCTCGTAGCATGCTAATAATCCCCCCCCCCACACTGTTTTGTTGAAAATTTAAGCTGAGTCTACATTTCATAAAATTTAATCTGAGGTCTTCTGTTGAATTCCCAAGCGTTATTGAATCTTCTGATTGAACTGGGTCTGAAGATTCAGGTTCTTCTTTGTCTTGCTCATGGATTTCCATGAACTCAACAATTGAGGAAATCCAGCAGTTTTTGAACGTCATCACTATCGATTTCTAAATTTATTTGCTTGATAATATCGACAACTTTTTCAATCACATTACCGAATTCACCAATTTTTCCATCCCCTCCAATGCCGGTTTAAGCTCATTTCGGGCCCTGAGCTCAGATCTACAGGCCCCCTTGGCACTGGCGGATCGAAATTTAGAAAGAGAAAATGTGGTTATCACGCTGGTGTCCGGGCGTTCGCCCCATGCGCTCAATGGATAAACCGGCCCTACCCTCAAACAAGAGAAGAATTGACGAGATTCAAAAATTGCGTAACTCCAGGTTAGCAAAAATTGTGATAGCGTAAGTCGAGGTATTGGTGTATGATAACATAAAAAATGAATTTCGCTCTCCAGTTGCCGACATACAACCCCATACGAGAACCTAACCATACCACTTTTAAAAGGTGTTAAAGAAAGGTGTTTAGGAGAAGTTATCCAGAATTAGGCTTTTTCTAGAGCAGTAGTTTTCAAACTGTGTTCCACGGAACACTGGGATTCCACGAGGCATACCCAAGGGTTTCACAAATCACACTAAAGAAAATTATGAATGTGTAGGCAAAAGAGATTCCCGTTCTCAATGAAATTAGTAACATGAAAAGTATCCAAAACTCATCCCAGTTATTAAACACAAATATTGTAAATTTTATTTGTATGAGTACATAATAATTCAAGAATCGTTTCGCTAAGACGGATCACACAACAGAGCAAAGGATAAAAAGAGCTAGCTATAATAGTGTGTTTCCAAGATGATGAAATCAAGAACATGTATGGAACTCTAGTGGAGTCAATTCCAAGACGGGTTGAAAAGGTCATTTCTGCTAAAGGAAGACATACTTCGTACTAATATACAGATTTTTCAGTCTATGTAAGGTATGTAATGATAAAATGCTAAGGTTTTAGAAAAAAAAAAATTGGCAGTTATAGAGACTGCCGATAGAAGTGAAAACTTAGAACTTTTAGTATTAACACAATTGAAATTTCATAATGTTTGAATTAAAATTATCAACATCAATCTGGTTTTCACATCTGTTGACACTCCGAGCAACAACTAAATGCATGTTTATATGGTTTTTTATTATTCAGATATATTACGGGCTGTACAAAAGATCATGACAAAATATAAATACAATTCCATTGAAATAACAATTAATATACAATCATATTATTTAAGTATAGTATTTGTATTTACTTAAATTTCAATGCACTTGATTTTTAACATTATTTTAATTGTTTGCATCATTGTCATCATTAATTTCAACAATACTTAGACTTTTACTTTCAATTATTTCATTTTGTTCTAAAAAAGATACAATAGGCTTATGGTAACTAAAGTAAGAAAAGAAAATGTTTGATTCAAATTTATCTTAAGTATCGCATAAAACCGCATCGATTGTCGTTTTATATTTTGTAGTACTGAGTTTTCGATCATTGGGCATATTTAAATTAAGTATTTCATTTAGAAAACCAATTAGAGGTAGATTTTTATCATCTGCAAAGCTAATATTGAAGTCTCCACTTAAAATCTTCGGTACATTATCATATATTTTTCGCCAAATCTTTTTTCGAGTATTTCAGAACCTTTTTTTTTTGGTATAAACCATCAAATTTTCGAATAAAAATTATTGTATCTGTCTTATAGATTTTCCAGCCGAAATATAAACGGCAACCATTAATATGTATTGCTCATTCTCGGAATCACTACGAGTACACACAGTATATACACATATACACATTGAACTTTTCACTAAATCCATTGAATTTCACTTATAAGATATACACAGCACTATACATCAGCTGTATAGCTACAGATATACTGCTATAAGCATGTCGGTGACGCGAACCCATAAGATTTTCCTCTATGAAAAAGTGCCCAACGC
>BMAO01012854.1:0-66249 GCA_019973975.1 Trichonephila clavata
CTACCTCTGCAGCGAATTGCATCATCTTCAATTCTGATTGGCTTCCTAAAATTAGCATTTTCCTCTCCGTGCTTAACTTTCCGAAGTGAGTGTAGAAAAGGTAGTTCGAACAAAACACAGCCAACTGGAAGAAAAGGATTTGGGCAACAACCGAAGATCAACAAATATTATAACTATAAATGGATTTACAAACTAGAGAAACTTCAAAACGATTCCGCAATATTAATTCTCATATCGCAATGCTGAAATGTCTTAAATAGTAATACACAATTTATGAAAATAAGAAAAATTAACTTTATTGAAGTATCATCGCGAAAGGAAAGACTGAAATGGGCTAAAAATATCATGTCTTAGGACAACGAGTGGAAATAAATACTTTCTGATCAAAATAATTTTAATCTTGAAGGCTCCTAGAACTAAGTAAATGCTTATTAGCGTCGCAGTAAGAGGCAATACGAACGTTTTTGCTGACGTACCACGTAATTTTGAGCTCTGGTCAAGTGACGAAGAAAATGGTTGAGCTGAAACAACTTCTCCAAACTACATACGGGAGGACTTGGAGCTTTGAGAGGGATTTTCAGGCTACAGCTCTTCTCTACAGTGGGCCTTCAGTAGCACTGGAGTTCGAACTCATAACACATCAACCACTAATTCGAGACCTTAACCGTAAGACTACCACGGCCTCTCCCGATGACTGAAAATATCATTGTAATAATACAAGAAAGGAACCAAAAGTATGCTTTAATCGACAAATTGGAGAAGGATGAGTATTGGTTTGAGAACATTTTTTTCGTGATACATTTTGTGAATTACAGCGAGTTTCTAGACATTGGGACACTGCCCAATATTGAGCTATGGCATATGATCCTCTGATACAGCAGGGGTCGACAACTTATGGCACGCGTGCTAAATTTGGCACGTGGTACAATTCTTAATGGCATACTACAGGTCTCTACACACGAATCAATTTTTGTGTAAAGTTCATAATTTTGAAATTTAGCATATTGAAGTAAAATCTTCAGAATTATGAAAAGCAACATCTGTGGAATTACGAAAAAATTTGGGTAATGATTCTAACGATAAATTGAAACTACACGTTATAGCGGATAACTACATAAGCCAATAACAGCCTCCGGACAGAAGTGATCACTTTTGTCTAGTGGTATGTTGCGTTCTTATATATCCATAGGTATCGAGTTCTATCCTCCTCATTGGTGACCCAGACGTGATTGACCTTGAAACTGAACTAAGAAAAACGCAACCTTCGCGTAGCTTTCGTGATACGATCTCCTGGCAACAAGAGCAATCAAAAGTCGTCAGATTCACTCGACGCAGCAACCAAAGTCGTCAAACGGGGACAACGATTGCTAAAAAGTTTTGAAAATAATTAGCTGAATTTTTTTTGTGTATGTTCTGTATAAAAGTAGAAGTGTTTTAACTTTTAGATTTATCAATCACTGTTTTATTTTAAAAATTACTGTCCTTTATATTAATATAATCACTGTTTTTTTAAGCAATTCATACAATAAGTAAGATAAATTGTTCGAGTTTTTATAAAAATTTAAATTTCTCTTATTCTGAAAGTATTTTAAATATGAATAACATAGCAACACTCAGAATTGAAAAAGTGAAAATTTGTTCAGAAACTTTTGTTACAGAATGGGCCACATTTGTTTTATTTCTTTGTAAATTTTTACCCATTCTTTTTCATTTTAGTAATAGTAATTTCTTTTTGTCTTCTTTATTTTACCATATTTTTCTTAAAATGTCTAAACAAATCTGAAAGCAGCAAAAAAAAATCCCAATATCTCCATTTTTTAAAAAAAAAGTTTTTCGGAAGTACTCGGATACAGTAAGTGAAAAGTAGTTTGAATTTATAAAGATAAATGTGGTACAATTATCTAATTAACTTTTGCACTTTTTTGCTTCAAACAAGCAATCTTAGACAAGTGTCAACAGTGTACTTTTTTCATTAATATATCTAATATTTTTCTATTTTAATCATTGATTACCTTATATAAAATTACTAAAAACTAATTATAATAAATATGTTGTAATATAGCATTTCATGTATATAAATTGCAATTAGAATTTTCATCAAATTCATAATATCTAATACTAAAGTAGTCTTATAATTAATTAATGAACTGTGCATAAGTTTTCACAGATTAATGATCATACTAAACTGAAGCCTTTACTACTTCATTAACGTATATTCTCTATTTATATAAAACTAGGCATAACAACAAATTATCTGCAAACTAATAATATGTAGCTTCGTAATGACTCGACCTGAAAGAAAGTGGTTGAATTGCAAATCTGGAGTTTCGTAATAAACTGTCTGGAAGGAAATCTGCAATAATTAATCCAATAACTATTTTTACAGGTATAATACAAAGTAAGAAGATTAAGGATCAAGAGTCTGAATAAAGTTATACTGGAATGGCTGTTGATAGTTAAATATAATCCCTCCCGAGATACTTACAAACTGTCGTAACTATTTCTCCAGAAATATTTCTAGTCAAAGGCAAAAATAAACGTCAAAAAAGAATTCCTTTAGCTTATATATACAACCAGAACAGGAATTTATATTATAGTTATCTATTTTTGCTTCATTTCTCGAGAAAATCTCTCTATTTGTAATCTTATATAAAAGTAAATTTAGAATGATTGTACAAGATATTACTACCGATTTTTGTACCTCTTTCTTGTTGAAAATATGAATGGTTTTGCTCAAAATTCCTCAAGATGCCTGTCTAGATATTTATTAATGTTCTAAATGACGTAACTCTTTTCTTTGTAGAATCAAATTTAGCTTTCAGACAAGAGTTGTTTCATTCAAAAAGAAAATAGAACTTTCAAAAGAGGTTCTCTTGAAGAATGTTATGTACAAGAATCTCTTTATAGTGAAGCAAAACTCTCCAAATATTAAATTTAAAATTTTGATTGCCTCTTTGTGTTGAAGGAGATATATATTGAAGCATTTCATACACACAATTTATTTACATTAATGTGAAAAGGCCGAAAGTTTATCTTCCTCAGAGATTCGGGGGAAAAGGCATTATTCGTTACAAAAATATCTTCTGCAAAAGTAAAAATATCAACTTCTGGAACTACAAACTCATTTTTAAATCTTAGCATTTACTTTTTTCTTAAAATGCGTAGGTTTTTTTTCAACTTCTTTTAATATTTTATGTACCTCATGCATCTATGCTAGTGCTTCTCAAACTTTCAATATTCGCGAACCAATATTAAATCATAATTTTCATAGCACCCCCTTCCATGCAATAGCATAGATGCATACTATTCTTTGACGCGAAAACTACGATACGAATTTAGACTCTTAAGTGACATCGGCGTATATATAAACGTCTCGCTTAGCCAAAACATTTATTTTCTGGAGATATATATACGCCTTTCCGAAGTGCTATTTTTTCTGTTCAATGCTATCCCTAAAATTATTCCGAAGTCTTTGGAATGCAATAAAAGGACCTTGACAGAGTATTTGCAAAGGAATTACTTATTTCAGAGGATATTTCCTCTCCCCTCCCCTCAAAAAAACATCAAATTCACGTGTGTACGTAGAAAATGGTGGCATTGCGGAGCGAATCGCTTGGCAGTTAAGATATTAACTATAAACCATACAAATTATGAAGATAAGTGTTAATACAAGCCCAAGGGGTTACTGCTAATTATCAAACTTGTTCTTAACTTAGTATTGTTAAACTAATTATAAAACACATTGTTCAGTACTGATACATTTATAAGTGTATTATAACAGTGTAAATGTATATTTTATTTTCTATGTCAGAATGTGTTTTGTTTGTTTACTTTCAGTAAATTAATATTTTTTAAAATAATCTTTTGTTTTCGACTTTTCAATATGCTCGTAGATATATCACGCTCCGCTAGAGGGCGCACCCCACAGTTTGATAAACGCTAATCTACGCTTTTACTGATAAGCTAATGAAAGGGAATGAATTTTTCACTAAGAAAGTTTATTTATGTGCTGTTTAAATCACCCGAATGTAAATAATTTTTTTTCAAAATTTCAAGTAACATCTTCAATATGCTATTTTAACTAAGTTCATTTAATTCATGTTTTTAAACTAATTTAAGAGCAAATAAAATATCTTTGTAGTATTTTTAGCCCTCATCATTTGTCATATCCTCGTACTTCGTAAATTGATTTTCGAAACATTTACTAATGAACAAGTATTTTTTCAAATATTGTCAGTTGTTTCATTCCTTTTCCCCAAAATGCTTCTTATCTCACGCAAATCAA
This sequence comes from Trichonephila clavata, assembly GCA_019973975.1. NCBI lineage: Eukaryota > Metazoa > Arthropoda > Arachnida > Araneae > Nephilidae > Trichonephila > Trichonephila clavata. The sequence goes on from BMAO01012854.1 coordinate 4,286, forward strand.
ATCAAAATAAAGTAAGTTTGTAGTACGATCTATGTATAAAAATGAAGAAAAAAACGACTCACTCACCCATTCATCATGAGATCTCCGCAAATACTATACCTACAGTCTTAAAATTAGGCGAGCATGTTCCTTTTAATGAGTAGAAATCCGCTAAGAGAATGAGTTTTTTTCGAAAACCGACTCGCAAGGGGTGTTGTGGAGCCGTTATAGGCAAAAAAATCTCTTTTTTGAATTAGTCCTACAAATTTGAAATTTGGCAAGCATGCCTCCGTTGTTGAGTATATATCCTCTAAGAACTGGTTTCAAAGAAATCGGAACCCAAGAAGGAATGCAAGGCGTTATAGGGGGAAAATCCTCTTTTAAAACTGTTAGACTTTCGAATTTGAAGTTTGGCAAACGTGTTTTCCTGTTCAATAGACATCCATAAGAACGGAAATCGATTCCTAACAGGATTTCCGGGGCATTATGGATAAAAATTCCTATTTCTGAGTTATTAGATTTATAGACTTTAAATTTGACAAACATACTTATTGACTTGTGTAGAAATATGCTAAGAGCACGTTTCACGAAAATCGGGGGTTGCGGAATCATTATAAATAACATTTTTAACAATTAGACTTACAGATTTGAAATTTGGCAAGCCTTTCCTGAAATTTATAATGATCTGCTAAAAATGGTGTTAGGTAAATGGTGGTGTAAATTTAAAATATACCTCTGTTTTAGAAATTCGAGTTCTATCTTTTTTAAATCAAAAGGCCTATGGGAATATTTCTCAATATACAATAGTAGACTTAGTGGAGACTTAGATAACAATGACCTAAAAATAATTTATAGTCTTACAATGTCGTGAAATACCCAGCATAATGGGCGGATAACGGCTTGTTAAGAATAATTTAATTTTAATGATAGAATTTCCCTCTCTTATATAACATACAGTAATACACCGAATTTACGCGATAGGTAGGCCTTAGTGATAACTGCGTAAGTTGAATTTGCGTAAGTCGGGGTATAATTTGTACATAAATATATATAAATTATTTATATTTGGGCCGGAGATGAAAGAAAAAAATAATTTAGAAAAAGAAATGTTTAATAAAATCTTAGACAATATTAATACAAAATCACAAACTGAAGTTATTTTAATGCAGATGGTTTCATAAAAAGTAGTTTGCCAGCTCACAAAGATTTTTTCCCACAAAATTTCCTCACAGCATGCTAATACTTTTTTTATTCCTCGTTTTATTCATTCACTCTTTGTTTATATTTTCTAAAATTTGCAACCCTTTTTCAATAAAACTGAGGTTTTTTGTCAAATTCCCAACCGTCACTCGATCCTCTGATTGAACTGGGTCTAGAGCAGCGTTTCTAAAACTATGGAGCGCACCCCAAGTGGGGCGTAATAACTGGGGCGCGAGCATATTGAAAAGTTAAAAACAAAATATTATTTAAAAAATTAATTTACTGAAAGTAAACAAACGAAATACATTCTGACATAATAAAAAATAAAATACACATTTGCACTGATTCAATACACTTATAAATGTATCAGTACTGCACATTATATTTTATAATTAATTTAACAATACTAAGTCAAGAACACTTTTAATAATTACAGACTTATGAGCTTGTCATATATAAAATTATATACAAAAATTAACCCTTACCTTGATAATTAATCCCTTAATTGCCGATTAAAAATTACGTGAATCGCTCCCCAATGCCACCGTTTTTCACGTAGTCACGCGTGTACGATAGGGTTTGCAATCCCGTGCTATGTTTTCAATCCGGGATTTCGTGATTACATTTTCTAAATCCCGGGATTAGTCTCGTGAATAGGACTGAACTATTTATGAAAAATGCTTGCACATTAGCATGGTTGAAATTACATAATAAAACTTAAAACATAATTAAAATATTGGTTTAATATTATTATTTATTGAAACAAATCAAAACAAAACTTAGTTCATATATAAAAAAAACTAATAAAAATAGCATATAATGAATTCACTAAAAATAGTACAATTTGAATTCATTAAAAATTGACCCATTTGAATTAAAAATCGATATGTTTGAGATTTTCCAAAATCTTATTGTAAATTTAAAACAGAATAAAAAGCCCCTATTTTTTATTTTCATTGAAACACTATAATTTATGTTTAATATATTTAGAATTAATAACTGCATGGCAAGACATTCTAAGGAAGTAGATTTTTCAAAATTAAAATTATAAAGTCTGAACTGAACCTTTTTTACGACAAGCACCTGTACACAGCACGTACAAATGATAGAATGGATTTACATAAATTTTAATCTAAAAAATTTTTCTACTTATACAACTCCTATAGAAAATATTTATACTTTTCTTTTTTTTTAATCTTATAAACATATAACACTAGAAATTAAACGTATACTGTACAAAATAAGTAAACAAAATACATTAAATGTAATACCAGATTCACAATACTTTGAAAAAAAATTTCAAAATATAATTCAGACAAAAATTAAATCTTAGGGTTAGTTATTTTAATCCCGAGATTTGAAAAAACAATCGGGATCCTCGGATTTCGAGATCCCGGGGCTGCAAACCCTAGTGTACGATTTATGACTGAGGGGGGGGGGAGAAAAGAATAAATATGCAAATCCTCTGAAATGAATAAACGTTCGCAAACACTTTCAAGGTCCTTTCCTTGCATTCCAAAGCCTTCGGAATAACTTTATGGATAGCAGTGCACAGAAAACATCATACTTGATCGAGATAAAAATTATGATTGAATGCTGGGTTACGAACATTGAAAGTTTGAGAAGCACAAGCTCTTCAATGTCTTGCTCATACATTTCTATGAGCTCATCAATTATCAGCTCCTGATTGAGGGAATCCAGTAGTTTTTGAACATCATCGCTCTCCATTTCTAAATTTATTTTCCTGGAAAAATTGACAACTTCTTCATTATATTAATAATTTCATTAGGCTCTAGCGCTGATTAGGCCTGAGTTTCAATGATATAACAAACACGATATAACAATTTTTACACATGATAACAAATGCACACTCCCCAGGTAAGAAGTAAAAAACTCAATACAAATTATTACGGCTAAAGATCTGTCCGAACACGTACATTAGCTAAATAGGAACAGGAGAGTGAGTATTCAAGTTGAGTAGCACTCAAACAAAAGACGAAATTTGAAAATCACATTAACTCCTGGATTCGCTTAAGTCGAAGTATTACTGATTTTCCAAAGCACAAAAAAGTAAAAGTTCTAAATAATTAATAATGAATTAATTTTTTTTCTCTCATTCATATCCACGTCTACTTTGTACCGTCAAGAGAAAACCAGCATATACCTCATTTAAGACATAAAAAAAAACAGTCAAAATCCTTTAAAAAGTCGAATGTTTATTATGTGCTAGAATAAAGTTATGAAACAAAATATATTCAGAATAAAACTAAGCCTTACCGCAACTTTGAAAAAATTCTGGTACCGTAACACACACACACAAACTGCTTTCTTTCAAGAAAGATTCTATAACTTCGCATCTTCTTGGTTATCTCGATATTGCTCCGGGGACGCATCTTAGCTTTCGTAGCATTTCGAAACCTGATTCTGTCAACTGCTTCCATATGAAAGCCGAAACTGAAGACGCTATGCAGTACTCGTATCTGAACACATTCGCTTAGATATCAAGTTACAAGCCATTTTCTTCCCCTAAACGAAATACGAAATAAAATCTTTGCTGTTTCGAAGGGTTTCTACTATAGCGAGACAAATTTTGTCATTGAATATATTCTGCGAAATATCATTTTCAAATCAGATTGGTTTTTCTTCGAATAGAGTCGTGTCTTTATTCTTTGAGCTGATTTATTTAGAAATATATGCATGAGTAAAATGATATTTCGTCTTTATTTAGACTCTGAAATAAGAAGACTGCGTGATTGACGTAAGAAAATACGTGGTGTTTCAGAACATTATATTTAGAAAATGAAAATGTCATAATAAGATACTAATATCATTTCGATTACTTATTTTCGAATTTCAGTATTTGTTAATTCAAAGTAATACAAATTGAAACTTAATAGTTGTAGTATTTTTTAATTAATATAAATAAGCTGGTATATTGAGCTTAATCTCATCAAAAATTAAAAAACTGTTAATGAAAAAAATGCATTCCAATGCTTCACGATACAGACAAGTGTTTAAATAAGAAGAAAAATATAACCTATTGTAATAAATATTTAGTATTAAGAATGGTTTAGTTGTGTAAAAATTGATATTTCGTGAGGATATATAGATTCCCAATATAAAGTTTACTTTACGAAAAATACTCAAAATAATTCATAGTTTTAACAACATTGGTGTTCAAAAGTTAAGGAAAGGTCTATTTTCGCAGATTTTAAAATACTACTAAAACAATGCAATTGACATTCGGTATAAAATGCCTAAAAGTGTTACTAAAAAGATGATAGAGAATAACTGACTCCCACATTATCTGAATATATGTTCTTGAAACCATCAAAGTCCAAAATTGAGAGAGAGATGTAGCAAAATACTAAAAGTATAGGCTCTAATGTGGGAGCTTGAGATAATAAATTTTACTCCTCCTCCAAGGCTCCTTCCCAGAGAATTTTGAGAGGAGGTTGATGAGCTTCAATTGGCTCTTCCAAGAACATTCTTGACATATTTTATTAGATTAAGGTTTGGAGATCCGTCTATACTCGTTTCAATTTCTGAATTCCGCAGTTTCGAGGTATACATCGATCAACCAATACCCGCGATATTATCGATAAAACAATTACCCCCCACCACCACACACATACACATACACATACACAGATGCTTCAGACGTGCGACAGATGCAGAGAACGTGTGGTTCTCTACACCCATCCAGACCATAACATCATTACCATTCATAATATTGTTCCTTGATTCAACCCCATACAGGAACTCGTTTTGAATCAATGCTCAGTCTGAGTTTCAACTCATCAATGAAGAGCAAACAGGACTTTTGCTCCAGTGTCCAAGAATGATATCATCTGCACAATAACAGGCAGACTGTCTTGTGACCTAAATTGCGTAGGTTCCTCATTAAGTCTTCAGTAAACAGCTTACTTCGAAACCGAGGTACGAGATGCGGGAAGAATTTAGTTGCGTGTTGAGAGAATACTTACAACCTCTCACCCTACGCACTTCAATTAAAGAAAGCTGAAGTCGTCCTGGCTTGTTGACGTTCAGTAATTGATCTTCTAAATATTATTTTCTTGTCCTGGCACTGATTTCATAATCTGGATATTTTGTTTTGGGATGCAATGAGCCATCTTGCTACCTTCACTTGTGATTGACTTGCAACTGCTGTTCATCCTAATCTATCATTCAAACGTTTGTATTTGTGCCATTGTTTGCAAAAAATTCTCAGATAATCATAATCCTTCAGAAAACCATACTGAGAAGTGTTTACAGTATCCATTTTATGAGTTTTCTAACTTTGCACAAAATAAAAGGGAAAGATTGGATAACAAAGAAAATAAGCTTTCCTTTGTTGTATTTGACAATTTTTATTAAAAAGAGTACAGTAGTTTTTGAAAATCCCCAAGAAAGTATTCATTCCTTAACTCTATTGTACTCCAGTGTATTTAAAACTATTAGATCTAAGTTAAAATCTCCCAAATTATTCAAATACATGGTTTTTATAAATACTTCAAAACAAGCACAGAATCTTCAGAATTAAATGTAAAGCTATCATAAAAGCCATGCGGCCAGAAGAAAGACTCATATTTTATTATGAGTAATTTTATAGGAGATAGACCATTTGGATTCCTTTCATGAAAAGTTAAAAATATTTGTGAGTAAATATTTTTGCTTTAAATAATTTTCTTATGTTTATAATTCGAAATTACTCGTTAGTTCTAAAAAATGGAATTTTTCTTGCCAATTCAAGCTAATAAATGATTTATATCCCGTTAAAAATTAGGATTCAAGACCAATTTCTATATCAAATTAAAATGTATTGTAATGTATGCAAAAACTTTAATTACAACAGTGAAAATTCAACACCAAAGTGTGGACAAAGGAACGGTATTCAAAGAGAAAAATATGCAAGCTAACGTAAGTAAAAACTATCTGGAATACCCACTCTTGTTGAATATAATGTACGGCAAATAACTGGAGGATTCTACAATTGAAATTTCATTCTGTTGGCGAAGAAAACCAGTGTGGGGAAGCAGTGATCATAGCGGAGAAAATATTTCGTAGTAGGAATGTCATATATATATATATATATATATATCACGTTTTGGAGTAATTCTTAAGATTGACAGAGTTTATCATATCATATTTTATTCCAAGGTTCAGCAAAACCGTATGTACTCCAAGCCATGACAAGACGAGATCTCTTTCCGAGTTGAACAGCAGCGAGTGAGTCGCTAGTATACGTGTCTCTTTTAGTTTGGCGAAAGTAGCAGTCAAAGTTCTTATACGGGAGGTGGGTTGAGTTGTCCTGGTATGAAGTTTACCCAACTGACACTTGAAGGGCTGGAGATTCATCACAATTTCCCCCCTCCGCATGGCTCGTACAACAACAGGAACAAGATCACTGACGACACAACGATGACTGAAAACTTAGCCATATTGTTTTTTAAAACTTTTATGAATTACTTGATAATCGTCATGGCGTGGAGTACCTAATACTATGTTACACAAATACACAAAATATTTCCGATTAAGTGGTTACAACAATAATATCACAATAACTAATTATTACAGCAATATATAGTTGACATTTACAAAGCATGATAACATATTTCAAAATAATACAACTCAAAATAATACTAATGAAGATGTGTGACATAGATATGAGAAATCTTCATTGAACCCCCGAAAGGTAGATATTTACAACAATATAGATACGAAACACAATTTGTCTCAACTGGAGAAAAGGTATATTTTCACAATTGTAAGTAACTTTTTTAAGACATAAGTATACAATAGCAGAAGTTGAGTTTTCATTCATGACTTAACTTTAAATTATCAGGGGAATAGAAACATCTTAATTTAGAAATATGGACAATTTGGGACTCTTTCTTTGCCAAAGAATTTGGTTTATTAATTTCATAAGTGACTTCCGAACATTGCTTTATTATTTCATAAGGGCAGAAAAAGGGGAGCTCAATTTCCTCGTATTAGGATACTGGAACTCTTCATACACAACAAGATCACCTGGGTTGAATTTTTTTTCAATACAGCGAGCATCATATCTAATCTTATTTTTAATATGATAATCTATTGTTCTCTGCAAGGCCAATTCACGTGCTTCATCCACAGGTTCATAATAATTATTCAGATCTATAGGTGATTGATATGGCAAGAGACCAAATAGCAAGTATGCTGGTGGGTATTTAGTTATTGAGTGTGGAGTTGAGTTATATTCATTACACACTTGGTCTAGTAGTTTTGTCCAAGGAATTTTAGTAGATGAAGCATTTACCTTACATTTAAGTCTAGTAACAAGAGATTGATTCACACGCTCATTTTTACCATTTGTTTGAGGGTGATGAGCTGTAGTTAACAAATGTTTAATATTATAATTTCTAAGGAATTTTTTTTAATCTGGAAGAAGTAAAGGCACCATTTCTATCAGTTAATAATTTTTCAGGAATTTGGATTTGAAAGACTTGTTTTAAGATATTTGCATAGGTTTCAGAATTTTCATTTTTTGAAGGAAAAGCCCACACATATCTTGTTGCATGGTCAATCACAATGTGCAAAAATTTTTTTGTAGAATTATAATAATTGAAACCTCCAACAGTATCCACAGATATAAACTCAAAAGGTTTACTGGTAGATGGAACTTGTTGCAGTAACTCAAATTTCTTTTGTTTCCTTTTTTTTGTTAAGCTGACATACCGTGCAATGTTTAACAAATTCACTAATATCAGTTGTAATGTTAGGGCAATAGTATTGAAGTGAAATTAAATTCAACATTTTTTGAACACCAGGATGACCAAACTGCTCATGAGCTTGATTCAACAGTTTTAATCTTAATGAAAATGGAATAACTATTTTATGTAAATTTTTCTTTTTAATTACTATTACATCTTTGATCTCATGGTATTTAGGTCCACAAAGATTATCATTCTTTTGATGAGTTTTAATTTCATTAATGTCAAGCAAATGATTTGAATGTTGAAGGTGATGAGCAACTGGATGCCTGGATAACATGTCTGCTTCAATGTTAGCAAAACCCTTTAAAAAAAATATTTAATTTCATAATCATACATACCTAGCTTTAATGACCAGCGGAATAATCGACCTCTTAAATTTTTAACATTTTTTAGCCAAACAAGAGCTGCATGGTCAGTATGTATGATACATTTTTGGCCATGTAGGAAGTAATAAAATTTATCTAAAGCATCTATTATTGCAAGGCATTCTAATTCAGTTATAGCATAATTTTTTTCGTAGTCTCTTAAGGTTCTAGGATGATAAGCAATTGGGTGTAACACATTTGAGGCATCAGGTTGCTTCAACACAGCTCCAACACTGTTTTGTGATGCATCAACAAAAACATGACAAGTTAAGTCAGGATCATACAAATGTAAAATAGGTTTCGTTATTAAACTTTCTTTTAGTTTCTCAAATGCATTTTGGCATTCATCAGTCCAATTAAATTTCACATCCTTTTTTAATAACATATTTAATGGGTATCTAAGGTCAGCATATTCTGGAATAAACTTATGATACACATTTATTGAACCCAAGAACCTTTGAAGTTCTTTTACATTATTTGGCGGTTTCAACTTTTTGATAATGTCGATATTAGTATTATTTGGAGTAACTTTACCCTCTTGTATTTCATAACCCAGAAAGTTAATTTTAGTTTGGGCAAAGACACATTTAGATAGTTTCAATTTAATATTTTCTTTTTGGCAAATGTCAAAAATTGTCTTCAGATGATTCCAATGTTCTTCTTCTGACGAAGAAAAGACTATGATATCATCGAAATAATTGCAAGCAAAATCAATTTTATACTTAGTTAATATTCTTCGAATTAATCTATTAAAAATTGCAGGGGCTACCTTAATTCCAAATGGTAATCTGCACCATTCATATAAGCCAAAGTTAGTGCAGAAAGCGAGTTTCTCAGTATCCTTTGGGTGAATGGGTACATGCCAATAACCGGAAGCTAAGTCTAAAGTTGAAAAAAATTTTGCTCGAGCTAATTTGTCTAATAAACTATCCATAATAGGCAATGGTTCAGAATCCGCTTTACATAAAGCATTTAATTTTCTGAAGTCTATACAAAGTCTGGTCTTTTTACCTTCATCACGTTTAAAAGCTAAAGTTACTGGGGCTGAATAGGGACTATTACTTTCTTTAATTAATCCAGCTTGCAATAATTTCTCAACTTGACCCTTAATTTCTTTTTCCTGAATAGGAGAAGTGCGATTAGGTCTGAGATGAACTGGTAAGTCAGATTTCAGTATAATTCTTTGAGGTTCAACTCTTAATTGACCTACATCACACTTGTCTTTAGAAAAAATTGAATCATAATGGGAAAGTATTTCTCTTAACTCACACCTATTCTCTATGACAATCCGCGGTGGAACATTTTGATCCTCAGAGATCTGAGAATGAGGAGGAGTTACATTTGTTTCTTCGTTTATATGTAAAGAATATTTTTGTTCATTTTTGTATTTATTTATTTTATTTACAATATTTCCATCTTGTTTTATTTGTAGATGACTGCAGTCAATAGTAAGTTTAAATTTTGACAGTTCTGGTAGTCCAAGTATAAGATAGGGTAAAGTGTGATCTACAACATACATCGTTACTAATTTAGAAATAGCACCTATTTTTAGATAAAATGAACATGTCTTACTCAGATTAATTGTACCCTGGGTTTGTTGTACAATTATGCTTTGAGCATTTTTCTTTTTTAACTGGTGCTTACTTACAAAATAATGAGATATAATGGAGATAGATGAACCGGTATCAAGGATAGGGTAAGGGTTTATTTTTAATATATCCAGATATTTTTTTCCCCAATAATTGTCAAATTTGGGATTCTTCGGTTGGAGGATCAACATTTGTTTGCATAGGTATTTGAGGGGGTACTTGTATTGCCGAGAGTCTGAATGGACAAGTTTCAGCCCAATGATAGGCATTTTGAATCCTCTGGCATTCACAAAATCTACATGGTTTAGGTGGTAAATTACTCTGAAAGTGCATTTTTGGACTGTTAAATTTTCTGGGAGTTTGGGAAGGAACCTGGCTCCTGTGCAAACTTATATGTCCTAAAATATCTAGGTTTCCAATTCCGGTAGTTTTCCCTAGGAGCATTAAATATTGGGGTTCTAGAATTACTAGGATTTTCAATTTTGTTCTGTTCACTGTTTTGAATTTTTAATAATTTAGTCGCGGTTATTATCCATTCTGTTGGGTTACTAGGAGGACTTATAGTGAGTAACTGCCTTAACCTAATGGGTAAGCCATCTGTTAATCCTTCTAATATCATAGATGTGGGTAAATTTAATTGCCTGCCAATTTCCAATTTTTCATGGAAGTATTGAGCAATTTCCTTTCCATTAAAAGTTTTTTGCGAGAAATCACTTAAACTAGTAATTGATGGCGCAAGATATTTTTCTGTTAAGAAACAAGTGAATTCCTCCCAATTGTTAATTTTATCATAGCAATTAATGTAATCCGTTAAGGCACTGTTCTTTAAATAGATGGATATATTGGTAATTTTCCAAGAATCATCTAGGTTCAATTTTTGACATTTATCATTGAAGTATTTTAACCATGAAATTACTTGCATAGAATTATTTGGATCAAAAGCTATTAATTGATTTGGTTGATTTAATTGGTTTTCAGAAGTTTTAGCCTTTCATATATCACTTGTTTCCATCATATTTGTTTTTACCACCTCATAACTGCATAAAACGTTTAAGAATAGAATAAATGAATTAAAATTTACACCGAAAAACAGTATCAAAAAGTTTTACATATAAACAAATGATCACAACTAAGAATACTTATACGCATACGAACTCAATGCAATTTTAAAAATGCATATATCAAAATATATAAGAAATCAAGTAAATATACCAAAATATACTAAATCAAATAAGTATACCAAAATATAAGAAATCAAATAAATATACCAAAATATACTAAATCAAATAAGTATACCAAAATATAAGAAATCAAATAAAGATACCAAATCAAACATTAACTTATTTAAGCTTAATAGCGAATGCACGTCAATTATGACAAATTTAATATAATAGAATTCTAAGTAAGTATTTTGCGAACTCAAAATAACTAAACTTACGAAATTGATGCACTGGAAAGCATCACAAATTTTAGCATTTGAGGAGTAAGAATACCTTTGATTATTCAAAACGAAGTGCTTAAAAAGTTTTCCTTTTTTCTCACTGCACACACTTTTTGGAGTTTGAAGAAACGTACTGGTAGACCTCTGTTCTGTTAATTATCACAATGAATTACTTGAAGAAGTTTCTTGACATACACATTCTGTAGATTTTCGAAATGGAGTCTTTGAAGAACTTTCTTTTAAATAAATCGTATTCCGATCTATGTAGCCGTACAAATTTTTACAAACAAATTCTTATGTTGCGCTCTTATTCAATTTTTGAAGCAGTCATTTTTATACTTGCAGCGTGTATAACAAGATAAGCAGGTTTCACATCCTGTAGGCTTTTATCACGTTTTGGAGTAATTCTTAAGATTGATAGAGTTTATCATATTATATTTTATTCCAAGGTTCAGCAAAACCGTATGTACTCCAAGCCATGACAAGACGAGATCTCCCGCGTTGATCAGCAGCGAGTGAGTCGCTAGTATACGTGTCTCTTTTAGTCCGGCGAAAGTAGCTGTCAAAGTTCTTATACGGGAGGTGGGTTGAGTTGTCCTGGTATGAAGTTTACCCAACTGACACTTGAAGGGCTGGAGATTCATCACATATATATATATATATATATATATATATACATATATATATCGTTCCAGGTGCCTGTAGAGTAGCCGAGGTAGAGATCCGGGTGCTTTTAGTGCAGTGGAGGCGGGGATCCGTGCACCTGAGGATCGGAGAAGCATTGATCCAAGCAGGATAGAAGCACTTCATGCACACCGGGTTCGAGTGGTGCAACTCGTTAAACTTGAAATGGTCTCATTGAATGGTTCTTGTACGTTTTAATTTTTTTTTTAAATCTTCTACTTTACTCATGATTCGCAGCCCCATTAGATAAAAAAATGAAATAAAAAACTTCACTTAAGATCAAGCTTAGAACAATGGCCCAAATGAAGCAGATTATTAATGAGCATCGTAAAGTCTAACTTCAGCCCAAGGTGTTCTCCGAAAGGATAGTTAAGAAGTTTCGCAAGAGCAGGAGAACGCAAGAGATTCCGGTAAATCCAGGTAGGAGAGGTTTGACAATACCAGGAGAGCAGGAAAGTCAGGTGGCATCATCAGGGGCAGGCAGCGACATCCGGTAGCAGACCCAACAGCATCAGACAATTAAACCAGAATCACTAAATGTGGTGACAGGTTAGACTTCGGGCCACCAAATGTGGGGAGCTAATCCACTTAATCAGTTAAATGATGTAACCGAGCTGGACAATCTAAACAATTTTATTGAATTAAAATCAACAGAAAATAAAATAATAAAATAAAAAATTGTGATAGCTATTTAAAATATAGTAAACTACTTAAAGTACAATGAATTAATGGTGGTGCCACACATACACACACATATATATATATATATATGTGTGGCACCACCATTAATATATATATATATATATACACTCAAGAGCCAAAACATATTATGACCACTCCCTACATTTTGCAATGAACTCGCCTGGATGACGTGGAAGGCACGTGATTAGGTGGAAGTGGTATTTAACTGCTGCAGGGTAGTCTGAAGAATCATTCTTTCACTTACTTCTGTGTGTGATGGGAAAGGCTGCGGATCTAAGCGACTTTGATAGAGGGCAGATTGTAATGACTCGAAGGCTCGGAACAAGTATTTCCGAAACTGCACGACTCGTGGGTTGTTCGCGATCTACAGTTGTTAGTACTTATGCAAAGTGGATGAATTACGGTGAAACCAGCAGTAGATGACATGGTGTTGGACGTCCATACACTATCAAAGAAAAAGGTCGACGAAAACTGTCTCGCATGTTGAAGCAAAAATGGAGCCAGACAGTGGCTCAGCTGACAGCCCAATACAATGTAGGGTCAAGTAGAATAGTATCGGAGCACACTGTTCAGAGGAAACTGTTGGATATTGGGCTATGCAGCAAACGTTCCACTCGTGTGTCTTTGCTGACCAAGCGTCATCGCCATCTGCGCCTGCGCTGGGCCTGGGAACATCGCGAGTGGTTCATGCATCAGTAGGAGAGAGTTGCCTGGTCAGATAAATCACGGTTTGTCATTCCTCACGCCGATGGCCGTGTCAGGATACGCCATCTTCCAGGCGGACAGTTGCTCCCTCAATGTACAGTAGGTCATAAACAGGCGGTGGTGGCGGTATTATGCTTTGGGGGACGTTCTCTTGGGCGTCTCTAGGACCCATAGTTGTGGTAGAGCAGACCATGAATGCTACAGGGTATCTGAACATCATTGCGGACCAGTTGCACCCTTACATGGCCTCTGTTTTTTCCAGCTGAAAATGGAATGTTCCAACAGGACAACGCCAAGGCTAAAATTGAGGCACAAGGCTAAAATTGTGTTGAAGTGGTTCCAGGAACATGATGCTGAATTCCTGTTAATGTCCTGGCTGCCTAGCTCATCGGATTTCAATTGCATAGACTACTCGGATTTGCGTGACCGTTGCTTAAACATCTGGTACAATCTGTCTCCGGCCATCTACCAAGTACTTGTGTCATCCATGCCAGTGTGGGTTGAAGCTGTGTTGCGCGCTAAAGGTGGGCCAACTCGTTATAGACAGGTGGACATAATGTTTTGGCTCTTGAGTGTATATATATATATGTCACCGCCAGCAGAAGTTACATGGTCGGATTCAGTACCACAAGTTATTTCGTTTATCACATTGCTGTGAACTGCCATCTATAATAGCCCTGGTCCATCGGTTTTGACGAAGGAAGCTGGTAAGAGAAAATGCACCACGTTCCGAAGTACTATGTGACCTGGATATCAGCAAGCGTGATCAAGCATCCACCGCCAAGTACAGAATCCATCATCCATTTCGCCGAAAGATTACTCCATATGCAAAACTCTTTTGCTTGATGTGTTGCGGTCTTCATCACTATCCGAGGTACATCCACAGCCTACTTATCTTTTGATACTCATTGAATTGCCTTATTATGGCGAAGTAAATATAAATTTTTATTTCATGGTGCTTTTTTTTTCATTATCTTTCAGTAGTATTGTAAAACATTATTAGAGCTCTCATATCTTGATTTATAAAAGAAGAGATGTGGATTTCTAAAAGGCAAAGATAATCTTTTCAGACACCTATTTTCATAAAACCCATTTTTAGGTAATCTCTACTCAACAAAAGAAACTGTTTGTCAAATTTTAAATCTGTATGTCTGATAGTTTAAAAACGATTTCATTTTGTCTATAACTTATCTATAACGCCACCTTAAACCCTCCTTTGGAGTTGTTTTCCGTAAACCCCGTTCTAGTGGATCTGTGTTGAACAAAAAATGCATGCTTACAGAATTTCAAAATCTGTGTTGTTGTTGCTTATTGCACCTGATCGACAGCAACATCAGATCAAGGTCCACGAAATTCATCGCGGCTAAGGGCTAGAATTTTTCGCCTGTCGTTAGCCTTAGCTTTAAAGTGACAGCACGATTTGCTCGGTACAACACGATAAATGGCGACACCATTCGGACCGACGGATTTAACTAGCACGTTCTCCGTGTGTACTTGGAGGATATTTGGTGGCATCGGGCATTGAACCCAGGCCTTCCGGTCTGGAGACCGATGCTCTAACCATTAGGCTATAGTTCCAATTGAGAATATTTGTCTGTAACATCCCCGCGATTCCTCTTGTGAGACAATTTTCATAAAACTTGTTCATAGAGGATCTCTACTCCACGAAAGAAACCTGCCTGTCAAGTTTCATTTCTCTGTTCCAGAGATCTCCTTGATCCAGATTTTTCTTTATATACATACAAATAGCATTACATTAAAATGAACTTCTTACTTCTTAAAAAAATCTGAACAGAAGAGCATTTAATAATATTTTTCTGTCTTATACTAAAAGTATAAGATATAATTGAAGAAAAATGTGGAAACATCACAGAAAAATATTTCATACTAAATACACTGGTATATTTAAAGAACAGATTTAAAGTATGTTTTTTTATAAATGTACTAGTACTTTTAGTGATTCTGTTACTGTAAGTAAGTAAAAAATACATTTGGATGAATGTTTTGTGCAACTTAGATATAAAAACCAACTCTTATTTTTTTAATAATATTTATTTTAAAATATAAAGTGAATGATTACTAGCAACAGTTCTTACATTAATTCGAAAGTATCCTCTAATGGGCTGCATATTGGAAACTAAGTATTTGTAGACACGGCAAGACAACAAATGGGAGAGCCATTTCATGGTGACACTTTTCGACTTCAGCCGGTATTGAACCCGCAACCTTAGGCTTTCCAAGCTGCCAGTGTCAAAATTATGAATCACAGATATTTAGCTGCAATGAGTTTCATTGATAAACTCTAAATTATTGCTCAACATGTACAATAAATTTAAAAAATTTTAATTTTTACAATATTTATAAGAAATGCAATACTGTACAATAAAATTTGAGTCTAGAAATTCAAAATATATATATATTTCTCGAACAATTCATAAAAAATTTTTCGATGTCTGGGAAATCTATTTTGAGATAGACAGTCTTTCGATGTCTGGAAATCTATTTTGAGAATGATATAATAAATCGTATTTATTCACCCAAAGTGTGTCACGTACCACAGCGTTCTAAAAGCATGGAACATTTTACAACTCTGGTCATTTTACTGTCATAATAAATTGAATTCTTAGAAGACAGATTTTCTTGTTAGGTTATTTTTACGGTTCGTGGAAGCTCTATTCGCTTAAATAATAACAAAAAAATACAAACAGAGCTTTTCAATCATATACTCCACAGACCAGAAATTGAAGCCTCTTTTATGTAATACCATCTCTGAATACATTCGATTACAGATCAAGTTATAAATTATTTCCCTTCAAACGAGAGAAATATGGAACGGTATCTTTGTCTGTCACACTTTTTTTTTATCAAAATGTTTTTTTTTTCTGAAGTTTTTGGTAATATGACTTTTATTTTTCGAATGCATTCTGTCAAATTTCATTTTCAAAACAGACAGTGTTTTCTGCCAAAGAAAAACGTTGCACCTTTCTTCTCTCGTGTTTTTCCCCTTCGAATGCGCCAAATGACATTCTCGTTCTATTTCCGTTCAAATGTAAAATGATATTACGTAGATGCAACTGTGTGAACATTTTTTTTCAATGCTACAGCATTTTTCTCGGAAGCTAAAAACAGGATAAAAAAAAGCTGTGTTTTTTTTTAAAAACTATTTATCTGTAATTATTATAAGGTCAATAAATCTCTCATCCATGTTTTTTTTCTGGTTTGCTTCCTATCTACCGAAATGTACGAATATAGAATAAAATTAATTTCTCGGAGATATAATTTAGAAAGAAATTAGAATTAGAAGAAACTAAAATAGAGTTTCAGTGAAAGAGAAATAAATTAGATTTTCGATCAGTAACTATGTTTCATGGCCTTATAAAAATAGATATGTTCTCATTTTTGGAAAACCAGAAGTACAATAATTTAAATTTATGAATTCACTTTAAAGTGAATTATCAAAAAATATTCAACTTTGTTTAAAGAATTTCCATTTAATCAAGGTACTTAAATCAAAGGATTTTCAACTTTTTTTTCCACAATTCTCTTTCGAATTTTCTCATTTTTATTTTTAGGTTATTTATTCATTTTCTCATGAGAAAGGAAAGCGAATTATCTTTTGAATTGTCTAAATATTTTTAAATGAATTAAATTATTTCGCTCCCATTGCATAGAATGAAAATAGCACTCAAACAAATACTTATTTCCTTCAATCAATAGAATAGAATTAATTTTAAAATAATAATTTTCAAATTATAATTAAAACAGTAATTCAAATATAATCTCTTGTAGAATCACAATAAAGTGAATTAATGAATGCAATTTAAATTCATATACTAGAATAATAAATTATTTAACCTATGCCATTCCTATATCAGATTTACCTCAAGAATTATAGATCAAAATATAATTTGCAATATCTGATAGGAATCCTCTTATAATGTAGGGACCAATAATACATTGATCATAATGATGAAATGATCATTATGATAAAACATTTCTTATTATTGCTATTATTTAAAAGATATAGGGAAAGTATATATATATATATATATATATATATGCAATTTGTGTGAGTGCTTAAATATACATAATAATATATTTTACAAAATGAGTCTGGTATGCTACTTCTACTTATTTAAATACATTGATTTCAGAAATGCATTTATACTTTCAGCCTGTCTGTTAGCCTTAACCGTTTTAAATACAATGAGTAAGTAATATGGAAAGGAATCGTAGCATGTAATATTTTACCGAAATTTTCGACTTTGTTTACTCTATCGAAAGAGTATTATAACCAGAAAGATTGCTTTTAGACCAAGAGTAAATAGTCAAAAATAATATTCAACTAGTATAAAAGACAATGTTTGCAGACTTGACAACAAATTTGATTTTTAATATTCAACTAGTCACCAAATTCGGCAACTAGAATAGATTGACCTAGATGAATCTAGAAGGGTCCGGAATGATTATTTAACGAGAAAACTTTAGGAATTCCTTAATGGACCTAATTCTCATGAAATACTGTATTTTAATCTCTGACAGTCAGTCTATTTTTTTTTCATTTATTAGTAAAGGAAAAAAATTACTTTAGAACGTGATTCACGCGTGTGTAATGTTTGAAACAGATCAAGATACAGATAGACGCGTCCGTAACGCTTGGGTATAGATTGAAATGAACGCACTCAGCACGTTCGTAACGGCCCAAGGGTTAATCTATAAATATTTAGATTAACCCTGTCAATCTTATAAATCTATTAAAACTCTTATAAATCTATAAAAAGCTTATAATAACTTTTATTACGTAAAATGAAATTATACTTAGCTATGAAGCCCCTTTTAATTGCGCGTAAAAATTGGAAACTTGATCTCTGTTTTATAATTATGAAGTTTGAAGTACTATAATTCTTAAAAATATATGGGATAAGTTTTACATGCATAATTTTTATACTTTTGTTTTTAATTTCTTACTACTTTTGCTGTCGTATTGGTTACTTCCCTATTTTTTTCCAGTATACTAATAAAGAAGTATCACTTTATAAAAATACCTCTCAGAATGGGTAAGAAAATTAATGAATTCAAAATATACAAGTATTTTGAATAATTCAAGGATTAATGAGATTATCTTCCATTCTTTTCCTGATGATTGTGAGAATGATGATGATGATTGTCACAAGGAAATACTAAATGACGCTCTTATCAATAGCAACATAACGAATGACCCACCTTTTACCATCCATGAAATTGATACTGTTATAAATAAATTGAAGTTAAAAAAGTCACCTGGCACTGACTCCATTCCTAATGAAGTTGTCAAGAAATTGCATGTAATGCATTCTGAACTTTTTCTAAAAGTTTTTAACTCATGTCTTCTTCGTTCCTCTCAAGACTTTTCATCTCTGTTGGAAAAAGCTAGGATTATCCTGATTCCCAAAGTGAACGACGTCCGTATCCATAATTTAGACAACCTTAGGTGAATCAGTTTACTGTCAACTTTGGGTAAATGTTTTGAAAGACTCATTATCAACAGAGTGGCCTGGGTTTATACAAAGATAATTTTTTCAATAAAAACCAATTTGGTTTTATGCCACAGAAAATGTACCGAGGACGCCTTGATGAAACTTAATGAAATTGTTTTAAAAGGAAAACAGAGAAATTTTTATACAATTCTAGTTTTCTTGGATATTAAAGGAGCTTTTTGATAATGCTTGGTGGCCTGGTATTCTGAGCCTTTTAAAAAGATCTAACATTCCTAGCAACGTATTTGCCGTAATTTCCAGCTTCTTGAAAAATAGATCTGTGACTTTATCTTTAGGTCATTCCTCAAAAGAGAGATTTTTGAACAAGGGATGTCCTCAGGGATCAGTTTCTGGACCTTTTCTCTGAAACATCATTATAAATGATTTTTTGGAAAAAATCTTGGCTTTCTCTTGTAAAACGATTGCTTTTGCTGAAGACTTACTTCTTTGTTTTCAGGGAAAGTCTTTTCCTAATATAAGCAGACAAGCGCAGCTTACCCTTGATTTTGTATCAACCTGGGCAAAGAATTATAAATTAGAGTTTAATGCTGTCAAATCAAAAGTTATGATCTTGGAGAAATGAGAAAGCAACACCCTCACTAGCGACCTCACCCTTAATGGGATTCCCCTCGATTGTGTGAAGGAACTAAAATATCTTGGTATTGTCCTTGATAGTAAATTCTGTTGAAAGCAACATATTCTGCATCTTTCAAATAAATGTGAAAAAATTCTGCTAGGGCTTAACAGAGTTGCCAGAAATAGCTTTGGGATCAAGTCCAATGTCTCATCCCTCATTTATAAACAAGGCATTGTTCCATTTATCTGTTATGGTTCACGAATCTGGCGATCTGCCTTGAAGAAGAAAATAAATTGTCGGCTCTTGCGAAAAATTCAACGAAGAATACTTCTCCGAGTAATTTCTGGGTATCGAACGATATCCTATGATGCTTTTTTTGCTATCTCGGGCTTTCCACCTATTGACATCTTTATAATCAGAAATAATGAATTCAAGAATGCAATGAAGAACGTACCAATAAGAGTCTAGATGGTACCCAGCGATTTTCTGATCTATCTCATCCTTCTGAACGATTTCCCCTTAATTTTGTTAATTACCGTAAAAATATTGAAGACAACTTTCCTGTTGTCTGCGTTACAGATGGTAGCAAAATTAACAATAAGGTTGGCCTTGCATTTGTTATTTTCCAAGATTTTATTGAAATTGAAACTCGCTAATTTAGAATAAGAGATGAATGTAGTAGTTTCAGGCTGAATTACTTTGCATAGCTCAAGCAGTCTCATGGTTGTAGAAACGAAAACCTTTCATCGGATTTTTTAATTTGCAGCGATTCTCTTTCATCTTTATATGCTTTAAATAACATTGATTCTCAAAATCAACTGATTGTTAAAACGCAAATTGATCTCAATTTTCTTCGAAGCCCAGAGTGTAAAAGTTTCCTTTTATTTTGTTCGAGGTCATACGGGAATCTATGGCAATGAACGTGCTGACTGCTTGCAAAAGAAGCTACAAAATTAAGTATTTTGATTCCTATGAGCATTCCGAAATCATATTATAAAAATATTTTTAAGGAAAAAATTATTTCTGAGTGGAATAAATTATATCAAATATCAAATAATGCGCTCTTCACCAAGGAATTTATTCCTTCTATTCAGAGACGTTTAAAGGCTAAACACTTTCAACCTAATTTTATACTTACCCAGTTTCTAACTGGGCATGGAAACTTTAAAGCCTATTTGAAACGCTTTAATTTGTCGCCTACTGACCAGTGTTCTTGCTCCAGTGACACAGTCCAGGATGTCAAGCATCTAATATTGCTTGTGCTATTCTCTTCCGAAAGACGTACTCTCATGAATTGCCTACAAAAGAACAATATAGCGTGGCCTCCTCCTTTCTCTGCCTTTGTTCAGAGCAAGTCTTCTTTTACATCGTTTTGTGCATTTATTAATAGCATTTTTTCTCGTATTGTTTAGATTGTAAATTTAAATTTTTTTTTTTACTATTTTATTAATTTTTTGTGTGTTTGCTAACATTTACTGTGTATGTATGTATCTGTTTTTTTATGTGTGTGTCTGTGTGTTGTGTTGTGAGTGCGGTGTGTGTGTTGTGTGTGTGTGTGTGTGTGTGTGTTTTGTGTGTGTTTTTTTGTGTGTGTGTGTGTGTGTGTGTGTGTGTTGTGTGTGTGTGTGTGTGTGTGTGTGTGTGTGTGTGTGTGTGTGTGCATGCTTTTTACGCATTTGTATTTTTGAAAATTTTATTCTGATCACACATGTGCTTCCAAACCTTCATCATTGATAATTTTAATTACTGAATGTCTCCGTTTTTGCATGTGAGCAATCTTGTATTTTGTACTGTGTTTATTGTATTTGCATCCTCATGTTTCTTTTTACCTTTCGATTTCCCATTTGTGCTTGTATCCCTGTACTTAAAACTTCCTACCACTATTGATTGGTATTGACTTACGTTTGTAAGCCTTGTGTTATACTTGTTGGCACACAAGGAGTCTACCTAGAGTCTCAAAAAAAAGTAGATTCGTTGCTTAGTTTTATTTATTAGTTAATCTTATTTATTTGTGATAAAAATAATTATTCATTCTTTTAAATATATTACTTCATTTCAATGCAACAGAGCTTACTCTATATAAATTCTATTTGGGATTAATAAAGTTGGTGCTATATTGTTCGGTTTTATCTGCAATTTATTTTATGAGAATTGTCTGTCTGTACTTTTGTTAAATGATGAAATTAAAGTCATAGCTGGGATAATAGTACATAATTCTGCAATGAAAAGGCAGAGCATTTGTTATTGATCTACATAAATATTTAAAGCACATAAATATAATAATGTTATACATGTATATGATAAAAATAAAATTAATCATGTCCTTAAAAATGTAACAGCTGTAAGTTTCTTTTTATAAAACTCTTATACAAGTTTTTTTTTTTAGTCAACTATACCCTTATCAACACTTTGTGACGGATCTATACGGTTTTTTCCAATAACTCATTGGAGATTCCTTTAGGGCACGCATTCTTTCAACAAACCTTCACCGAGACAAGAAAACGTGATTATGCAAATTAAGTTTAAGATATATATTCTGTATTCGCGAGTGTTAGAGAGTTAGTGAAGAGAGAATCAAAGATTAGTAAAGTGAGAATTGAAGTTTACTGAAGTGAGGATAGCTCGGATGTGAAGTGAATTAATGAGAAGCGAGCAATCCGGCAGTAGTACGTAAACAGTGTAGGACGTGTGAAGTTGAAATCTCTAAGAAGAGCTCAAGTCAACTATTAGTGTTCAAGGCCTCGTCTAACGGATAAAGAATTGCAAGAATTCAGGTACTGTGCTCATATTTTAAGTAGAAGTTAGAGAGTTAAATTGTTAGTGCACGTCCGAGGTAAAAACGAGCTTGTATAAGTTATCGTAGGAATATATTTGAATGATCGTATATATTATCCCCACGCTATCTTGTCTCACCTCAGTCTTCTAAGTTTTGATCAAATTATCTTAATTATTATTATTGTGTTGAATATTGTGACAAATAAACAATTGTAGTGAATCATGTCGTCTGATCAATTAGTTCCTCCCACACATATAGCCGAGTTAGAGGGGGAAAGAAATAATAATTCCTTAACAACTTTACTTCAGAAAACAGATTTTAATTCATCATATCAGTGATTCTCAAACTTTCAATATTTGCTACCTAACTATAATTTTCATCGCCCCTCTTCATACAATAATAATGTATTGAATGCAGTAGTGATGTACCTACTTTGACGTTAAGGCTACAATATTATGACTTTAATTATAAACCGTACAAATTATTAATATAAGTATTACATTTTGTATGCTACTTTTAAATAAGAAATTTTAAGTAAATTATTTTCAATTAGTATTATAAGTAAAGCAGTGTTTCTCAAACTTTCAGTATTTGCGATCTAATTTTCAATTATAACTTTCATACCCCTCCCCCTCTTTATACAGTAACAATTTATAGAATGCAATGATAATGTACTTAGACGCGCTAAAGCTAAAACACTACCTTAATTATTTACCGTACTAATTATCAAGACAAGTATTAACTTTTGTATACGTTACTTTTAAGTAATAGATATTTTTAATAAATTACTTTTAAGTAATATTTTTTTTTAAAAAAATCTTTTACTTTTGACTTTTTGGTATATTTTTACCTCATTGTTTGAGAACCATTGAAGTAAGGTGTTGTTTAACCGTTTTAGTTTACTGCGCTAAAAGCAAATGCATTCGGTATACTATATCACAATTTCCGACATACTACCTTTGTGAAACCGCTTTTCTTTGTTGGCTGCTTTGATGACAAATAAAAATTTCACCTAAATATAGATAAGGAACTTATAATGTCAATTTCTAATATATTAAACCTCCCTTTGTAAAGCTTTGTCCTACAAGATAAGCCCGTGAGATTCACTAGTAATTATTATACTTGTTCTTAATTTAGTTCCGGTAAATTAATCATCAAATACATTGCGCCGTAATGATGTATTTATAAGTGTATTATATCAGTCTAAATGCGTATTTTATTTTTTTTATTATGTCATAAATGCTATTTTGCTTCTTTTAAGCTTAATAAGTAATCTTTTATATTCGACTCTTCGATATGCTCGCATCCCCCACGTAGGGTTATCACGCTCTCCCTAGAAGGGTGGCCACTGTATGAGAATTACTGGATTATATGACTCATAATTTTAAAAACTTCTCTTCCATAGCAGGTGAAATCATTCGGCTTTACATCGCAAGTGCCCGGGAAATATCTGAATCCCCTCGAGGGCCGAACGACTCGAACAGCCAAGCACTTCTCGCTGTCAACCGAGTGATGTATCGTCATCCGAACATTAAATATCCACTCGACCTACATAAATCAAGATGTTAGAAGCTTTAGATTGCGACAGGTATGGAATGGAAACTTCATTCAATCCGCATAATAGACATCTGTAGAAACGATTTCTGCGGGCAAGTTCCAGTCAATTTCGTCGTTTTTGGTCAGTGATATATGTTAGATATAAATGTTTTAAAGATTCTTGAAGTTGAGGAAATAATTCCATTCTAGTTTTTCGAGTTTACATGTTTTTGAGGTATAGGTAAGGAAGTGACATCTGCATAGGGAAATAAATGCCTTTATGTATTACCGATTGGATATATACTAGTTTTTATTTTTATTAAACTACTAGTGTGAAATTCGTTTTATTTTATATATAAAACTATTCCAAAAATATTTAATTTAATAATTTGTGTGAAAATACATCCACTACTAACAATTTTAGGATAAAACTTCAATATCACTTACGTGTAGAATTTTTTGATTTTTAAAGCGCATTTAACCTTAAGAATTGTAAATATTTCTGCTTATCAAGATTTATTCTTCAGTGCTAATGAATTAAAATTGACAAAAAAATGTCAAATTCATTACTTTCATAGCTTATTAATTAGTTATCCATTTATATTGTTTAATTTTCTTATTTAAATATTTTAAGAACATGAACCACTAAAGTGCGATGGAATTAGAGATAGACAATACCATGCAAATTGTAAAGCGCTGCTCTTCATTAATGTGAACGTATGTGCGATGTGGTAATTACATATGCAGCTAGTATTGCGGTAACTACTCAGTCGCTTTAACTGCCAGTATGGATAAAACTTCTCATTTAGATGGCTCTCATTACAGAAGGCGCTTGGAGCATGGGGGACTCAATTTCCGAAATCCTCGTAGAACTAGGACATTTTCAAGGTCAACAGTGTCAGAGGGGGAAACTAGCAACTGAGCAAACTGCAAAGAACAATTAATCTTAATCGAGCTTGGTGTCAGACAGCTCAGTGGTATTTTACATAGACAGCGAAGAGCCAAACATTAGCTCAAACTACCAGCCAGTTTAATCAGAGCGCTATTTGTACAGTCACTAGAAGGACTGTGCAATGCTCGCTTCACTGTATGGGCTTTGGGAGCCGTAGAGTATCATTGCTCAATGCATGCCAGTACGCTGTACTTCTTGTTTAATTTGTAGAACGCAGAGAATGACCATACAGGACAGAAAATAAGCAGCATGGAGTTAAAAATCTCGATTCCGAATACTTCAAGGCAATGGGATATGGCATCAGGTTCAAATGTCATGCATGTCATCTTGCACGACAAGTTGGAATTCTACGGAGCCCTGATAACTCAGTCATGTTCTTGAGGGTTTTCTCTATAGACAGCTTTTTATTTTTGTGTACTTGTACTAATCTCTCTCAATGCTATTCTGTACATCGACTTGCTGGGAGATCAACATCATCCATTTATGTTGTGCTATACTCCAAATGGAAACAGAATATTTCAGCAAGACTTATTACTTCTCACAGATCTCGGTTAGCTACCTGCTTGGTTAAATGAGCATTCATCCGACTTCTATGCCATGAATTGACCACTTATATATAAGCCAGACAAACCTTACTGATTAGCTTTGGGATGTTTCCAAGAAATGTGTAGTAGCACAACTCCAGGAATCCTTACTATTTATGAACATCTCTAGCCAATGTTCGGCAAGCCATTCCTGTGGAACGCTTCGACAAACTTGTGGAATCTATACTTCGTATTGTGGCAGCCAGTATCAAAGCCAGAGAAACCCCAACTTGTTATACACTTACTGTACTTAATTTAATGATACTTCAGTGTTTAATACAAAGTTTAACAAGCGCAACCTTTAACTGCAGAAACTTTTGCTACATTCATGACAATAAATAAATATATACAGAGTGATTCTCTATAAGACTGACAAACTTTCAGGGTGTGTGCGGGGTACAGAGATGATTCGAAATCACATAGGAACTAAAGGTCACAAATGTCATCGTTGTGAGCTATGGTGCAAAAACAAACAGAGAAAAAGAACAGAAACAGCAACACGTTAATAGGACAGAAAACAATTTATTGAAATTTTGTACTACAACAAAAGTGTTTGAAACTATGACCAGAAGTCGTCTGGCAGCCACCACAACGGCGCCTGGCAGAGCAAATAGTTGCAAAAAGGCGTAAAAAGTTATGCATTTTTAAAATACTTTTTTATATGTTACGTTTGTGTATTTTATTAGTATAACTATAAACACAACATTATGTTTTGTTTATTGTTACAGCATTGTATTTTTCACAGACTACATTTTCTAAAGTGTAACTTATTAGTCTGAAGTAAAAGTCTGAATTATCTACAAATAAGTTTTGTAATTTTTTTTTAATTATCCAAGATGTTACAAAATTTTCGAAAATTTTGCACAACATAATTAAGATTTATAAATAAACTTTCTAGAATTGATACGTGAAATAATAAATAGTATAATATTAGACTATTAATTCGAAAAAAATGTTCTTTCGTGGAACTTTTATACTGCATTTAGAATTTAGCAAAGAGACCCACTTGATAGTAAATGTTAATTTTCTTTACAAGAGATTTCTGCAAGCGTTCAAAAGCTTTGGGAACAGAGTTTCTGAGTTTGATGAACACGAATAAAAATAACGTGAAGAGGTCTTTTTGTTTCATTCAAGAATAACACTTTTCCCATATCGTTCTTTTTAAACCATAAATTTTTTTTTAATGAATCCGTAAAACTTTTGGATCTTATCCAGAAGGAAAGAAGCAAGAGTTGTGCTTGGTGGCGTAAGTTTAAATAAAGTGTTTCAATTTATTTTCTCCTCTGTCTTAGAAATGAGAAAATTATTAATTGCAATAAAAATGAAGATTTAATTAATATACCAGAAGATTTTTATTGCAGGAATTTCTATGAAAGTAATTTCTTTAAGATGGTTAAAGAACACGAATTAATCTATAATTCAATTTTTAATTTCCAATACAAAGAACTTTCCAAAAATAATTTTCGTCGTTTTTTTACGCAGTAAATATTTATTACCCAAAATAATTACATCGTGACTTCTGATTTACATACCTTGAACTATTTTTCGACATACTCGTAGTCTCACCATCAATATTGAGTCATTTATCGTCGTGTGCAAACAGAGAGAGTTTAAAGAAGTAAGAGTAAACCTTAGAGTAAACTTTAGAGTAAACCTAGATACTCTGCGGTACAAAGAATTGTTGCACAGCCTTCGCCATTTCAAAGTTGTTTTGTAAGGACTTTTTTTTCATGGGGAAATTTATATGTTTGAACATTGTTGAGTTTAGCATCCATTTCCAGTTTAGCAATACTGCTTTCATTTGTGGACCCACAGTGACGCCCATTTAAACTTGATCCCTTACATTCTGCCTTCCTTCATTGAGCATGCAACAACTGTAACCAACCACTTGACCTCTGCGGTGCAAGGAATTGTTGCTCCGACTTTTCCATCTCAGGACTGTTTTGTAAGGACTTTTTCTTCACGGGGGAATTTAAATGTTTCTGCATCATTGAGTTTAGCATCATTTCTAGTTTAGCAATACAGCTTTCATTTGTGGACTCACAGAGACGCCTATTCGAACTTCCTCCTTTACATTCTGAATTCCATACTATAGCCAAATACTTGAAAGGATATGACATCTTCATCATAGACGGAGTTCATGGATGACGGACACACCAGTCTTATGTGTCCATTCATACTGGATAGCAGAATGTTCTTCCATTGGTGACCACTTCATCGGGACACATCTGTCTGTCATTGTGATTTGTACTCAAATTTCCTCGCAGCCTTTCTGCTGCTATTTTCTCTTTTTCGACGCTGTGAGCATGCGTCGTTCTTGCGATACTGACTTTCTTTTCGTCGTTTAATCAACATCGAACAAAGATTCTTTGGTAATTGCTTGTTCCACTTGGTGTACTGTCTTATATTTCAAATAATTATAGTTTTAAAAAAAATTAAAACACGCTTTTATACTGAATCGAACTAAAAGTAAGAAAATAATTCTCAAAATAAGAATAAAATGATTAACGAGAAAATTAATATCATTGGGTAAAAGCGTGGGGTGCTTTTTACTGCATTTTTACCCTAACTCTGAATAGAAGTTATAGAAATTATAACAAATAATACATTCAAAAAACACCCACGCTTTTACCCCAATGACATTAATTTTCTCGTTAATCATTTTATTCTTATTTTGAGAATTATTTTCTTACTTTTTAGTTCGATTCAGTATAAAAGCGTGTTTTTTAGTTTTTTTTTAAACTATAATTTATTTTTCATTTTTTAGTTCAAACTACAATAAAAGCGTGTTTTTTAGTTTTTTTAAACTATCAACTATTCATAGTTGAATTTATCCTTGAGTTTGATATTTGAAGCTGGAATTACGTGGCTGTGGAATTAGTCTTGCTCTACAATGGATATTAATTAACGGGTCTGAAGTGTATTTATTCTCTCCGTTTTCGGGTCTCGGATGAGTCCCGTATCGTTATATTAGATTCCGTCTCTGTAGAACAGGTCAAACAAATAAAAGTGTTAAGAAGAAAAAGTTCGAATTAAAAAAATTTTAATGTACCATGTTTTTATAACGGACTAAAAATTATTAAATTCCTCCTTTTCTTTTTTCACATTTTCATGCATTGTCATCCACTTCTGAGCTATGGTCCAAATTTCAAGTCTCTAGCTCATCGGAAAGTCATACAGTTTAAAATCAATTACAAAATTCCACCCGGACAGACATTAAAGAAAGCGAGTTAATAAAAACATGGTAATATTAAGTGTCAATCGTTTTTTCAACTTTTAAACGTATTGCTATAATGTTCATTCGTATCATCACTTCTAAACGTATTGCTTTATAAAAATAAAAAATATTTAGTGGTTAGAACGTAAATTATTTTTTTTCACATGCACGAGCCTTTTTTTTTATTTTCATTTTCAGAAAAATGTTTATACTATGGTAAGAAATTGCTAACACACCCACCCTCCACTTTCTCAGATACAGAACACTTTTTTTATTTGTTTTATTTCTATTAACGCAAGTGTTTTTTATACTTGCAAAAAATTAGCTTTAAAATCAAAACACTCGCTTAGGCTTACACCTTATTCTTTTAGTCGCCAAATCTGAAAATGATGTTGAAATTATTCGCCAAATCTCAAAAGATATATAGAATTAGTCGCAAATTTAAAAATGTACATGCAATAAGTTGCCAAATCTGAAGTGGTTTATGGAATTGTCGCAAAACTGATTATCCTTATTCTGACTATCCTGAAAAGGACAATGGAATAAAATTATGAAAGTATTGTATTTCATCGGTCCTTGACAAGTGTGCAAAATTTCGAATTAATCTGATATTTTAAAGTGGGTAAAAATCGAGTTCTAAGATTCATTATATGCAAGTGAAACTTATAAAAGCGTGTTAAAAAAGCATTGAACTTATTTTTAGAAGGGCTCTCATATTTTTACAAGAAACCTTGAAAGTGAAGTAATGGTTTGCATCTTGAAAGTGGTATGTTTGGGCAGTCAAATCAAAAGACCCCATTGTATAAAACAAGTGTTTAAGCAAAATTTCATAATAGAAACCATTCTTTTTATGACAGAATAATAACCACCAAAAGTTTCTCTTACAAAAATCTTGTAATTCATAAATTTAATTGTTTAAATTGCCAAAGAAAATAAAATAAAAAATGCTGAAATTCAAACTGTCAAAATCAATTTAGAAGGTGTGTATCACGCGCAGAGTTAAAAAAGAATAATTTAACACATTTATAAAATGTATAGAATATTTTTCTGGAAGATTTTAATTTTTCAATTTTCTAAAACTAAAATTAAAAATTAAACAATTTATGAAAAGAAAGCAAAAAATTCTCCTGCTAAGCATCCAAATTTTACGAATTCAATTCTACACATATTTTAAAATTTCAATGTATTGATTTTAGTCTGTCATTTCGAGTAAACTAACTTCGTCTTTCTTCTAAATGTGTGTTTTACTTAGAAAGAAGTTGATCTTTTTCATTTTTATATTATTTTTATTTCTTCAAGGCATAAAATATGGTACACATTACAGGAAAATGAAAATGCACGATAAACTCCTCTCTCTAATAAAACTCTCCAAACCGACTCGCGTTGTACTTAGTAATATATCACTTTTTTAAAGATATATCAACCAAAACAGCCTCTTCATCGCTAATAACATGAAAGTTTTATAACTGAGGAAAAAGCAGAGCAAAGCTTTATGTTAAAAAGATAATTTTCACCCACTCTACGAGTGTTAAAATTTTAAGCTTTTCACTGGGATTTTTTTTTTAACTATTTGAATGTTTCTATCAAAATGATATTTTTCAATATTTTACCTTCGATCAAATATGTATTCTTCGACATTCTTGAAATCTTATTATAAATTTTTAATGTTTAAACTTTTGAAAAATTTGCATTTTTAAAATTAATGTTCATTCGAGCAAACCTGAACTGCGATGGGATGCACCTTTTTAAAAAAAATCTACATTAATTAACTAAATAACACTTTGTTTTTGTACTTCGATAGCTTGTTTCAAATTTAAGCATTTTGATATACAATAATTTATCAATATGAAAAAACCAAAATAGATTCTCTCCTATTCCTAAATCTCTTCTAAAACCTAAAAACAATAAAAAACAGACTTAAAGAAGATTTTGAACGTAAGTTATCTTACCGTAAAATCCGGCGTAAACGCGCTCTTATACTTTCAAGCTGAATTTTTAAATTTTTTCGGTATATTCGCCGTATGACGCGTACCCCTCTTTTTTTTACGAAGAACTCTGATATATCTGTATACATTGATCTTATGTTATAAAGTCATTTATTCGAGGTATTATCCCAGACTTCTAGAAAAAATAGTATACTTCTAGAACTACAACTCCTTTATTTCATAAGGCAAGACATTTCTTTTAAATAAACAGTATTTTGATACATGTAGAAGTAAATTTTTTTATATGCTCATCTCTTTGGTTATTTGTAAAGTTATCTCACTCTCTCCCTATATATATATATATATATATATATATCTTGTTTAAATTTTCAATTGTTAATAAAATACTTTCAATTTATCCAATCAAGTTCAAATATATTTTTTTAAACTTATAGTGGATGGCACTTGATGTTAATACAGTTTTTCAAATATTTATTAACTAATTATCGGTTAATTAATTTATCAATTACCAGTTAATAATTCATTAATTACCGGTTAATTAATCCATTAATTACCTATTAATTAATTCAATTGATTACCGATTTTTGACATCAACTCAGATTCGTCTCCATTGTTGTAACAATGTAAGTGTTAAAAAAATGACAAAAGTTGGCGTCGAAAACTGGTTTTTCAGCCAAACTAGCCAAACCAGGTGTGCATTGTTAGCAACAATGCAGACAAATCATGCTCTTTTTTCAATTCCTACTTTAGTTCACTCCCTCCCTATACATAATATATATATATATATATCTTGTATGAATTTTCAATCGTAAATAAAAGTACTTTCTATTCATCCATTCAAAGTAGGAATTGACTTAATTTTTTTTATATTACTTGTTTGTGTTAAAATGCGCGTTATACACCAGATTTAAGGTGATTTATATTTAACTAACTAATAATCATGGAATGGGAAAAATACTCAAAGCACTTATTAACGAATAAATTCATCTAGAAATAATTATCATCTATTTTAAAGTTACATGGTTTCAATCTTTTAATCAGATCTCCTAGTGTTATCGATTTTCTTCACTTGAAGAATATTTAAATTTTTTTCTTCTACAATCAGAGAGAAATATTAACAGGCTTAAATAAAAACGGTACATTTCATTCTAAATCGAGCCATGTACCATTATTCAACCTTTCTCTTCTTCCAAAAACCTTCCTCCTTCTTTCCCTCCGTGTCTTTTAAGGGCCACATTTTATTGGCAGCTTACTTCATGTTCCAAAGTGTTAACTCAATTACAAGGATGACCACCTTTTGGGGCCTAATATATAAGCAAAGCTTTCTTTGACAAGAAAAGCGATTAGAGAATATTTCGTTTCAAGCAGCATGCTGCCATGTTTATTACTTGCAGAGTAAATTGCTTTTTTATATTTCTGGTAACCTTTTACCTTAAAATTCATTTTAAGTGTTTTAAGCAGCCATGTACTTAAACAACATACCATCAAGACTGCCATTGAATTTTTTCTTATGAACTAATTGTTTATAATTATATCAATGAATTGTTTTAAACTGGTTTTTGTCCCTTTTCGTTTCTTTCCCTTGGAAGTCTTTATAAGTTCTTCCTCCTGCATGAATTATTACATCTAAAATATCTCATTGCGCATTGTGTTACTTTCATTTTGAATATTCATGAATCATTAATTCGATACTCATACATATATATAATTCTGTATAAACTCATGTCCAATGTTAAGGTCACAGACATGGTTTTCCACATATTTAACCAATAAAATTGATAAAATTTGTATTTTATATATTTTGAAGAATATCAACTTTTGGCTTAGGAAAAGAAACTGTTAGCACCAGAGTTTGTAGAACTACTGTGTGGTGACCTGTAGCCACCTCTTACACTAATACCCTGTCTATCTGAAAATCCTGCTGGATGTGTAGGCGGACTTAAATGATCAAAAGACATAATTGCAATTCAAACAATTTATTGATGCTTATCAGTAAATACGTTTAGACACAACACAAATCAAGTTAAGATAAATAAGTGAGAGTGGAGTAATGAAGTGGGGTATCAATACTAGCGGAAACTGCAGAATTTTTCAACTGAAACTTGGAAAGCTTAAACGTGCACAATTACAACACCATACGATACTAATCTGATTTTCTTAAACAAAATCACTGACCTTATATTTTACTGCGGTGGTTCCTTCGTGACGACTTCACGCCCTTTTTATGGCTGGAAGAATTGGTGAAGACTCCACCCTCAGTAATAATGAATTTCACTATTTCCAATCCGCTTCACTTAGCGTACATTCACACGTAACAGTCATACTTGTCAACAACTTCGTGTCCACTTGTCGATCTTTAATTCACTTGACTTCTCACTTCCTATTACTTAGCTTCTTAACTCGCGAAAACCGAATTTATATAATATATCTTATTTACATAAATCCCGCCTGGCTCTCGGTGAAGATTGGTTGAAATAAATAAATTGCTTTAAGGAAAAAAAGAAGAGGTTAGTAAAAGACCGTATAGATCCGTCACAACTGGACTGAGACCGTTTAAATTTATGAGGTTTTTCCCTGCTGTTTTGTGAATATTACATTAAAGCATACAAGTTAGACTATTCGCAGTGAGAATAAGTTATAATCTTGTAAATGATTCTTTTAGTTGGAGACCTTTGGAAGGCTTGAAGCCGGCTAGTCTCAAACAGAGGCGACAAGGTGGTTACAAATGGTACCAAAAGTGATCTCCCGGCTTTGGAATCAATTCCAAACAAGTATTACTGTCACCAGGAAGGTCAGCCAAGGGCACCACAGAGCAAAGACACCTGCACATAATAGATTGTAGACGCCACAAGAATGGGAGCTTGTTCTTCTCAGGGATGAGTCGAGATTCAGCAGACTGAGTAATTCTTGTCCAGAGAAAATGGAGCTCGCTTTCATCCCACCTAACAGAAATCGACAAATTTGGTGGTTAAGGAATCCTTGCATAATGTTGGGCAGTTGTGCAACGCATAAAGCCTTCAAGGAGGGTATGTCAATGCCCAGCACTGTAGGGGTGAGGTCCTTGAAGCCTATATGATGTGGTTCCAGGATGCCCTGACTACATTTTTGCAGACAATAATGCGTGGCCACACAGAGCTGACATTTTTTATGAATACCTAAAGAAGAGGATATTCACCGTATGGATTTACCCTCGAGATCTCCGGATCTAAATAGTTAATCTCATTGTTACTCTAGTCTCATTGTTACTCGCCACTTCGCACGCGGGTCACGGCTAGTAAATATGTAAGCAAGAGTGTATCGTGATGTTTCCATTCATACTAAAAACAAGCGAGATAAGATTTTTTTATTTGTTATTCTTAAGACTTCTCTACGTAGTCATCTTCTAAAGCATAGGTTCTCAACGTGGGCGATAACACCCCTTGTGGGCGTTTGAGGCTTTCAGGGGGCAGTAATAGACCCAGAGAAAATTAAGGGCGTTGAGATGGCACGGAGGGGCTTGGACAGATTAACCAAAAAGGATTAAAAAAACACGCTGATTATGTACTAACAAAAGTAATCTTTAATACTGTTTATTATGTTGATTGTATGTATATAAATCATTTCTATATCACATGTACAAAAATTCACACATTTTGGTAGTTCCGGATTTAGTGAAAAACTTAAAGATTACATTACATTCAGAACTACATTAAATTGAATTTTAATTTTTGTAGTGCACGTGTTGTCTTTGTCTGTGAGCAGTAGGAAACATGTTTCGTCACTGCATTTCATTACGTATATTGTCCAAGAAACATAATTAAATATGTTAACCAGGAATTAATGTGATTCTTTATAGGCTGAAACTGTCAATTCATATTTATTTCGAAGAAATAGTTTATTATGAATTACTTCGTATCATCAAAACCCCTGCCTGTCTTTATAACAGGTAAGCTAAAACTTTTATTTCATTCTTTTAAGTGAAGAAGAAATTCAGTAGCGTTTCAATTCCAATGATATCCTACCTATGACTAAAATATATGATATTACACATTTAAAGATATTTGTGGCAATGCATGTTTCAGATTCGCAACAAAAAAAAGTGGGCTATAGAAAAAAATTAAATTAAAAAATATATCTTTTAGTAATAGAATATTTTTAAAACTTAACTCTTGTTTTCACCATGTATTATATACACTCTAATTTCTCTAGAATGGGAGGGGGCGGTATCGAAATATTTACCAGAAAAGGGGGTGCCAGTTCAAAAAGGTTGAGAACCTATGTTCTAAAGTTATACATTTCTTCCAGCGTGTTTCTTAACTTTTCGAAAGTCGTCATTGTAAAACAGCAGATTGCGTAGGGAACCTTGCTCCAATTCTTGAATTACTTAATTTGTGCTGAGAATTTTCAATCCCGCAATAACTTTTTTAGAACTGGGAATAAGGAAAAGCCGTCTGGGAATAAGGATTGAGATCGGAATAATAAGATAATGTTACAAAATTTCAATGCTCCATTGCTTTAACGAATTACAAAATATTGCTTCCATCAACGATATATTGAAGGTAAGAAAATGCTGTTTGAGTAAAAAAATTTTAATTTAAATTTAGTATAAGGAAAATACTTGGATTTAGCTCCACATTTTACTTTGAATTTAAATTACTTTACAAAAAATACTCTAAAAGAAAAATATTTAAACGAATTAAAATTGTAAATAGAGGTGATTTTTTTTTATATTTTAAAAGGTACTTTTTAAAACACATGCTTCCTTTATTGACAAAAACAATAAACCACGTAGAAGATTTTTAAATATCAAATACATCTCAGAGATACTTAAATATTTAAAATAAAAACATGGCATTATTTCAAAACGTTGTTCTCTTTTGAATTCTCTACTTCTGTACCTTCTTTAAAATACACAAGATATTTCAACATTCTTAAGTTAATGTAAGTACATGTTTACATCGTTATAAATTTCAAATGCCTTAACCTTAGATTTGCATTTGTTATTTTGATCATATTTGAAAACTATATGTGTACGTATTATTTTGCTCTAACAAAATGCAGGTAAATATTTTATTTTTACGATAAAATTTTAAAATAAGTTGCAATATTTTTCTCTTGGATAGCACTAGTTTACAAGCTAGAAAATTATCTTCAATATTGAAGTTAAGTAGTTCCAAGTATTTTGTTCTAAATTTTTTTTAAAAATGATTTAAAGTATACTCTTTGTTAAGGACATATCATTTTAAAAAGAAAAGAATTTTGCTAAAATGTAGCAATAAAAGTTTCTTTGTTTTAAAATGCTGAAATTCTTATTGCCACAGCGATTTTGTTTTCTTTATTTTTTAGATACTGAATTTCCGAAATATCTTAATTTCTTAGAGGGTTAGCGAAATATTAGTAGAGCTCATGAAATAACCATGAATGGCCCACTAAGAACATTAAGGATAACAATAGTTTTTAAAAAAATATATGTATAGATCTCTTGCATAAGAAAATGATATTTTATACCATTCCTATTGAAAAAACATCTCTTGATTCTTCTAGTGTTAAAAGTGTATTTCTTCTAGTGTTTCTTAGCCAGAGATAGCTAAAGGAAATACGATGCTTAAACGTGCGAAAGTATACATTTATTTACACTATTTGTTATTTTGAATTAAATTCGCTCTCTCTATATCCAGAATAACACAAGCAGCGTTGGAAACATTGACTGTTATTCCAAATCATGGTCAAGGGATCAAGATATATAAGATAGTGCTTTTCTCTTCTAACTTCAGCATCACAGTCAGAGGAAAATCATGCGCTACGGATTGCTGACCACAACCGGATTGCCCGTAAGCTGTATGTGCATTGACATTTTTTTCTTCTATTTTTGATTTGTTCTATTTTTAATTCTTCTAATGAGAACATTAGTGCTATTGTTTTTAAGAGATGCCGTTTGCTCATGATACTGAGATATTCTCATACGAGATTTTCTTCATGATAAAAGCGGAAATTCGTCATTGAAGGCAGGAATTTATATTCTTAAAAGTATTCGACAAAGAACAGGGATTGGTAAGGCAATGTGCAATTTGTTGCTTGAGAACCAAGGAAAATGGAAAGATAATCCAAAAAAGACGACATAATCTATGCCCCAATTGCAATGTAAGACTAAATGTATCACTATGTTTCAAATTGTCAGTGCATTTATATATGCGCTTGCACACAAAATCCTCAACTGTTTGAAAAAGAGGTACTAACATTAAATTTCTTCTGTAAGTATGAGAGAAACATTTTTAAGATATATAAAACATACTTCATAGCATGCTGAGTGTACTTATAAAAAGCAAACATTTAGGGGTTTTTGTGTTCCACAATTTTAAAAAAAATCAGTAAAAAACTTTGAAGTTGAAAAGCAAAATAAATTTTTTCCACTTCCTAATTCTGCGTTAAGTATAATGCTTTCTCTTATGCAACATAAAATGTTCCTTTGTTAGGAACATTTTGGGCAAAATAAAATGGATCGCTTAAGGGGTTAAGACATCAGTAGGTTATCGGTATTATTGAACGATTTAAGGTAACTCTGACAACCATAAAATTGTGAATTTTGCCAAAAATAGACAACTTTTTTATGATTTTATTTTATAGACTCTATTATCAGCTTTTTAAAAATACAAACTTTATAATTTTTCGTTCACTAGAACAAAAATTGTTAGTGTTTAAGTAAAAGCAGATGCCATTACTTTAAGTAAGATGTCATACTTTAAAACGCGTTTTACTCGAAATGTGCCTTTTTTTTAAATGCTCAAATTAGGACAGAGATTGCTAAAATAGCTTTAAAAATAATTAACTGAAATTTTTTGTGTATGTTCTGCATAATAGTAGAAGTGTTTTAATCTTCAGATTTATCATCACTGTTTTATTACTAAATTTACAGTCCCTTATGTGAATATAACCACTGTTATATTTTATGCAATTTCATATAATAACTAAGGTAAAGTGCTAATGTTTTTGTAAAAATTAAAATATCTCTTATCCTGAAGATCATTTCAAAAATGAGTAACATAGCAACACATCAAAATTTAAAAATCGAAAATTTGTTCATAAACTTTTGGTACAAAATGGGCCCCGTTTATGTTAATTTGTTGTAAATTTTTACCCATTTTTTCCCATTTTATAAATAATAATTTCTTTTCGTCTTCTTAATTTTAGCACATTTTTCGAAAAATGTACTAAACAAATCTAAAAACCACAAAAAAATCTCC
Source organism: Trichonephila clavata (assembly GCA_019973975.1). Taxonomy (NCBI): domain Eukaryota; kingdom Metazoa; phylum Arthropoda; class Arachnida; order Araneae; family Nephilidae; genus Trichonephila; species Trichonephila clavata. Next base: position 42,030 of record BMAO01012854.1, read on the forward strand.
ATATCCCCATTTTTAAAAAAAAAAATTTAAAAAAACGTTGTTGCAAGTAAGTCGGATACCTTAATATTACCAATACTTTTGATAATTTTGGGGGATATTAATGTTAGTCTTTTTATCGCATTTCTGACAAAAATATCCATTTTTAAGAAAACTTCCTTAGTATCAAATTATTTGATATCATAATCTGCTCTATGTCCATTGCTAGTATAAAGGATTTCTTTGCTCAAATTAACACCGCTTTTCAAACGAAGAGTTTACTTTATAGCATATAAAAAACTTAGCTTGCTGTTTTTGAAGAAATTTGAATCCATATACTTATTTTTCCTCTTATTTTATCTGATTGAATGGAGGAAGTTGAAAATCACATTTCATCTCTTCTAAATGAATCTCGAAATGCTTTCATGAAAACACACTTATTTTTAACTTACCTTCGCAATACGCGATATTGTATTTAAAAAAGATCGATACAGAATTTCCATTTTCCGGCCCCCTTATATTTTTTGAGTACGTTGTATTGAATTCAATTTAATGCAAACAAATTTTCAACAGAAGCAATATATGCGATTCTTTCAATTAATATACGTGGATTCGAAAACATGTTTCTATCTCGCTTTCATTTCAATTGAAAAATAAAATAATGTGTTCTTGGATAAAATTGAAAACTGGATTGCGTAAATCGCACTCTCTATTGGTGATATTGAAAGTAGATAGAAAAAAACAATTTGAGCGTTTTCTTTTACATAATTCATAATGAACTTTTAATAACTTGGTATTTAAAATACGTTAATAAAAACCTTATTTTCACTAAAATATTAGATGCATAATTTTCTTATTTTAAATGTTATATGAAAGCTGAATAACAAGCTCCCGAAAAGAAAATAATAACTCTATGTTTCAAAAAAAAAAGATACGTTTAAGTTGTTGTTTTTTTAAAAAGTCTGGATAAAAATTAGAAAAAAAGTGCTTAGTGCTTAAAAATGAATTTATTAATTCCCCCTTTGGGTTCATTTTAAATTATTTTGCATTAAATTACTTTCTACTTAGAAATATCTGTATGCATTTAATATTTTGAACAAGTCCTAATAAGATGGTCTTCAGCTACTGCAGTTTACTACTCTGCTAAGCTATCTCAACTACTGAAGTTTAATTGAAAAGGCTAAACATATTTTGAATTTTCAGTTAAAATTATATTTTTTTCCCACAAATATGTACAAATCGTATTATAATTTATATTTTGCCTTAAGTTATGGATTTCGTTTTTTTTTTGTTTTTGTTTTTGTATTGGTTATTTCAGTTTCCACAACAGCGAAGTGATAACCATACACAAAAATATACATTTTTAATCAATCTCGAAATTTACTAGAACAAAAAATCAGAAAAAAGTTTTACTTCTCCACCAGAAATTTAAAAAAAATTTCTTAATTATTACGTAATGTAGCTGAAAAATTAATGCTCAATTTAAATTTTGCATGCAAATTTCTGGAGCTGTTATAATTAAGTGTTATTAGAAGCGTGATTGAAAAAATATAAAAGCCTCTGTAATTACAAGCTGAAAATATGCAGTGAAATTTCTAGGTTGCTATTTTTTTAGACATCATTATTAAGAAATTTTATTTGAAGAATTACAATGGCATGTCAGTCATTGGATGAATGGAAGCTCGATGTAGTCAATTCTATATTACACGATTTTTAAATGACAGTTGCAATACATAAGTGATCCATTGCATTTTCTAAAAATATAAAAAGCTTCTAAATGTTCAACAAAAGACCTGTGGCTGTAAGTATCATAAATTTTTTTATCTGAATCTAACTTCCAAGAGTGCAAAAGCTTCTACGCTAATTTATCGTAGTTTTCCTTATGTAGCCATAGCTGAAAAGCTAGTATTCAGAATCAGAGATCTCTTTAAAGAAAATTGTTTGTAAGATATCCAGCATCGTGTATAAGATACACTTTACAAAACTCCATTGATATGAAAGATTTAAATTGGCCTCATGCATGTCAATAAGTATTCAAATTTATATAGATTTGTACTCTTTACTGCAAAGACCATTTTTTATTCCTTTAGGGATTAAGATGATTGTTGGATAAGTAGGAACTGAAAGCACGTTATTATCTGCAATGTCCTAGGATTGTCAATTTATGACGTTTGAATGATTTTTTACTGGTTTATTGGGTCACGATCTCACAACATAAAATTATATTACATTTTATACACATTTTAAGTTAGAATCATAAATTTCCCGAGTTAATCGACTATTTGAGACAAATAAAGCAAATTATTGGCCAGGGTGGCATCCAACACATTTGCCTCCGGCAGATACAAAAATCTTCTCACAAAGCTTCCTGGTGGAGCTTGCCGTCTTCTCTCGTTGCGAGACAATCACCGAATCTAAATATCCACACTAAGCTCGCTGGCTGAGCTAACGACCTCTCTCGTTGAGAGGTAATCACCGAATACCCTAGTGTGGCACTCGCGCAGGTGAAGTACCTCGGATCAGTCCACGTTTCCACCTAGAGCTTTCGAATCGGTCTAGAATCCGTTACATATCACACTCATTACCATAAAAATAATGATTGATATGTTGGATCCAGCGTGTGACTATGTATCAGTTTGGTTGGCTGCATTAACCTGTATATTGTTCCAATGTTGTGCGTTTAATACTTAGTTACATAGAGACAACAATCTTTATTGGATTGTCCATCCTTTAGCAGGTGAGGGTAGTTACTCCTTTTACTTCTTTGTACTGTAGCACGGTAATGCTACATTGCATAGAACTCAGTTAATGGAGAATTACATTCATGAAGAGAGACTATTGTTCGTCTAAGTTGTTAGCCCGTATTCTGTGGGCTTAAATCCGCTTGACGTTTCGGATGCTTTAGCAAGACATATTACTGCACTTATCCCGTCCTTCGCAACTCATCAAGATTTCCAAACCGTCTTTACGTGCATAAGCTTTGTTAAACTACGCTAATAATTTCCATTTTGAGCATAAAAGCCGCTGTCGTTTCCGAATAACAGTTAGAAATTATAACACCTTTTTCCTTCTGAACATGGATTTTATTTTATAAACAAGCCAATTTTATTTTACTAATACTTATTTATTTGGTTAACATAAACATACATATAATATACGTATATTACACACATATTACTCGAAAAATGCAAGAAAAATGAAATAAATATAAAGGTAAGAATTTAATTTCCTCCTGTGGAGTGGTATAAGCCTTACAACTTTTGCCGTCGCCTCTTCTAAGTTAACATCTAAAAAAACATTATTTTTCTAAATTCACTGTGCTAACTTAAGCGCTGTTTCAGTCGGTGTATTCGTGGATGCATGAATTCAACTTAAATTTTTAATATGTTTCATTCATTTGATTTGCTTGGCCTAGAATCAAAATATTCTAAACTTGAGAATATGTTTTCTCCAAAATTACAACTTAAATAACCAATGGTCACTACTTTTCCAGCAAGACGTGTATACTCGCCATGAAGCAAAATGCTTCAACTTCTCGATGACGGGTATACATATCAATTGCAGTTTCATGGTTAAACTCCACCGAATTTACAATTACAGTTTTACAAATTTTTTTCTTTAATTTTTCAGGCTTAGTGTAAGAAACATGAAACATTATCTGTATTAAAGTTGTTTTGTAGCAGAAATTGATCACGAAATCATTAAAAGTCAAAACCAGTTTCGGTATCATTCTATACAAAACTTAACAAGATAATTTTAAAATACGGGGTATCTAGGAAGTCTATTCTCTATTATCAGAAAACTAATACAAAACTGAAAACATCTAACTCAAAGTATCAGATAAATTACATTATAATTAATTGTTATATATGTATTACGGATTATACGAAAATGAAGAGTATCTTTATTATAACTGCAATCTAAAAAAAAATTAAACGTTTCTATATACTTATGTATGGTATAACAGTAAATTTAATGAGTTTAAAAATGAATGTGCTATTCATATTTGGTGAACCAAAAACAGTGGAAATTGTTTAACACAAAATTCAGAGGACTGGAATATTTTTTCGTGTTTAAAGAATTTTGTGTTAAAGAATATTACAAAACAAACCTATACATTCAACGAAGTTAAGTTTATTACAGCACATTTTATTAACCAAGATATGTATATATACATGCATTTAATAAAATTTTACGAAAACTAAACTTAACGAAATTTTATACAAAATTTAACAATTCTAAAATCTTTACAGATTTCCATTTTCATCTTCCGTTTTCGATCAATTTTTGATCAACTTTGTTCGCTTTTGATCGTTCTTAAGAAGCTCCATCTTCATTTTAAGCGACAAAGTAGCTTGCTTTCATTCTGAGCCCATTACAATTGTGCTCAAAAGGATAACTATTTAAAAATAGAAAAAACGCAAAAAATAACTTATTTTTACTCACACTGCTCGTCACCAACGTCCAAAGCCAACTAATGAGAGATGTGTTGCTTTTTGTTGCGTTTGTAGGGGTGGAGTGTGAAAATAGCTTAGTTAAACAAAATTGACTCGTGTCACAGGCTATGAAGAGAGTATTTCAAAGCCAATCCAGCCTCATTTCTACGAAATATATGAAACTTCCTCTCTTTCATTTCACACCCTCTCTTAAATCTCGCCTGCGCAGCTGAAGTGTTTCGTATTTTGTTCATTTCCAGAAGAGACATTTTTCCGTCATATGCGATTATCGTTTCGAGTTTTGAGAAAAAAATGCATGAAAATCCATAGTAGTTTGTCGGGGCAGTTGTATAAATTCGTACTAACCGATATTTCATCGTAGGCCTTTTCACGTTAAACGCATTTCTCTGCATATTATTTCCAATAAAAATCTATTCCATCTGATATGTTTCTCAAATGCATGCCTGACTCCTACTTTAATTACAATGGTCAAATGAATGGTGCAGAAATCACTCCAAAATTGTGAATACAGCATACATACGAATATATATGTCTTATTAAATGCTTCAATTATCATAAAAAAGTAATAACAGTTATATTGAGAATGCTAGTATTATATATAAATGTAATGGCACTTTATAACCTGACTTATTTCCAATTCTATGAAACAAGACATTATATATAGAATAGTTTCATTTGAATATCTATTGCTACGTCAGAAAATTTCATCTGATTAAACATTTTATGTAAGTTATCCGCTCGATTACCCCGAATTTGCGAATACGTAATTTCTCGCTTTTCTCTATTCCATTTGGAAATTCTCACGTAAAATTTACTTCTGTATGAGAAAGTTTCAATCTACCAGTATGTAAATGAGTTGAATAAAATGAAATTGTCTTTAACAATCAGTTATTAAATATGAAACAAGTATATAATTTACATTCAAGGAACATAACGTAGTTTCATTTTCGGTAGTATCTGAGAAAAGAACAACCCATTTCTCTTTGTGGAGAAATATTCCATAGTAATATTCCCAGAGTGAGTGAATGTAAAATTTTTAAATTAAGTCGTAAAATTTTACTAGGGATATGCAGTATAATATTTTTCAACCTCTACATGTGTTTCTTGGTCCCACGTACTACATAACTCGGAATATTGCTACATCACTTTTATAATGTAATAGCTGTCAACCCCCCTCCACTCCCCCCCCCGCTTTGCTGGGTATTCCTTAATGTTGTTTGAATATATAATGTTTATTTATAAATTGTATCGATATCTAAATCTGTGACGGATCTATACGCGTCCTTCCAATAATCCTCTTGGGAAATGTTTGGGCTATCATTCACGACCAACCCTTTTGGAAGAAGAAACTGTGATATGCAGATTAGGTCAGTTATATATAGTAAAGATTTTCTAGATAGCGAGAGCAATAGGTGAATAGATGAATAGAAGGATAGACGGAGTTACCTAGAGATTGAAGTATAGAGAAGCTGACGATAAAGAAAGATATCTACCAATCAGGTATTAGCTACATTGGCTACATTGATAACGCGTTTGGGGTGCTAATTGTTGAAGATATTTAAGTGACGATTGGTCACCAGAGTTAAATTGTAAATCAAATATTAGAGTAGTGGATTGATCCATAAAAGGAGGACCGATTTAACAGAAGTCTTCTCAGAATTCGCGTCTCTCGTAGTTAAAACCCCTGGGCTCTTTATTGGAACATCTCATCTTATTTGAATACTTGAATTGTGTCTGTTGATAATTAGTGTGCTGAATAAATAGTTTAAAAGTATTATGACGAGTCGTCCTTCACTTCCTCCCGCACCTATAGCCGGGTCCGAGAGTAGGTCACGAACGTTACAAATCCTAGCATTAAGCGTTTAACTGTATCAAAAAACATTCTTACAACCTTCGTCTCTCGATTTAAAGAGGACAGGACTTGAATTTCTAAAATTGAAATAGAATTATATCTTTAACGCTCCGTAACCCCTTTCACCAAAGCGTATTTCCACAAAATCAATTTTTAGCGAATCTTTGCTCAACACATTAAATATTCTTGCTATATTTCAAAACTAAGTCTAATAATTCAAAAACGGAATTTTTTGTAGATTTGCTCCGTAAATCCCCCCCCCCTCGAGTGCCGATTTCCTCAAAGCCCCTATTAGCTGATTTTTACTTCATGAAAGGAATATACCTGCTAAATTTATTCAAGTCTTTTTTTTTTCAAGTTTTTCTTTAATCTATAACAATCCTTAACCTCTCGTAACCTCCTTGGTAGTCCATTTTCAAAAACCTTATTCAAAGCGGATTTTAACACCATGAAAGGAAGATGTCTGCCAAACTTCAAGTCCATGGTTCTAATACATCTGGAAATCTCGTTAAATTGAGTGAGTTGCTTTTCTCCTTTATATATGAGAGTCATTCTGAAATTTTTAAGATACACCTGGTTTTTAAAGTTATACTTGCAAACTTTTAGGAATGATCAAAGTAGTCTCCTCCAGTATCAATGCACTTTTGTCGACGAATTTTTTCTGCAGATTAAATGCCTTAAACCATTCATTTCTTGGAATTTATGAAAAAATTGCATTTATAGCTGCATCAATATTTTCTTCTGAATGAAAACAATATCCATTTATTCTCTTTTTTTTGGTTAAAAAATAACCAAATGTCACGCATAGCTAGATCCAGAAAATAAGGTGGATGTTCTATCACTTTAATTTGTTTTGCTTAAGAAACTCAACTCTCAATTCGACTGTATCGGAAGGTATATTGTCATGGTGAAGCCTAGTTTTCTAACATTTACTTCTTGGAGAATTTTTGGAAAACATTTAGTGGTATACTAGTTTGCTATTACTGTTTTCTGTCCTTCCAACTTGATGGCTTTGACCAATCCCGTTTTTCTGAAGAAAACGCATACATTACTTGATTCATTACTCGTTGTCTGTTCACCATTGTCGGCATGGAATCATTTTCAAAGACCCCTACTTTGCTTTCTTGACGTGTTGGAACGTCAAAAAACGGTATGTATATTTCTTATCATACGTTATAATTTTAGAAATGATGTGGTGGCCACCATCATTTAGCAGTTTAAGGATTTCTTTACTTGTTGTATCTCCCCGTTACATGGTAGATGGCGCTGCGAATGGGAGTGGCCCTTTGTTATTCACTGTAACCCTATATTCACTTCGTTAAAAACTACATAGCATGTTAGAGAGTGTAATTAAATCTGTCTTAAATTAATGAACCTCTGAAGTTTAATATTCAAATATATCCATATTACATTGTAAAATCAACACACAATCATCCATTTTTATTCAAAATATACTAGATTAACAAAACTTAGTAAATTGTCCCTTACTAATATATTCCTATGCCGTATTATGTATTCGAATTTTTCTGTAGGAATTTTTATTGGTAAATTAGAAGATAAAATTCTTTTTTGATATTATCAAGATGCGCTTCAAATAAATCTTCACTAAAATGATTCAATATTTTATTACATATTGTATTAATTCCATTTTACTCATATTGTAAAATAATGGAAAACAAATAGTTTATATCTTGACATCCTTATATATGTAAATTTCCTTTTGAATTCAAAAACTCTAATCGTTAAAAGTTGCTTATGTCAAAAATCGGGTGAAAAGTGTACCCATAAAAACTCAAGTTTTTTAAATTAAGTTAAATAAAAATACTCGTGTTATATTTTATTTTTCAAAACGTTATTTCAACTTAAATGTGCATTTTTAGCCGCAAATTTAACTGAAAAAGTCCTTTTGTGCTATATGTCTGGATTTAAAAACATGCTTTAAGAAAACGTGGAAAAATTACTCAAATAAGTGAACATTCTGAGAACTCTGAAATATTAAAATTAGAAAGTATCATCACAATATAATAATTTTGTTTTATCCTAATAACAAGTTCTTCTTTTCGAGAAAAAAAATGCCTTTTAATATTTTATAAATCACATCAAACATTTTGAAAGAGTTATACGTATAACTATTTATATTTTAAACTATGGAATATTTGTATTTTTACAAACATTATACTAAGTAATTGCAACTCTAAGCGAATATTTTTTGTAAAGTAATAATTACTCATATATTATGCAGTCCTTAAGAATATAAACACGTCACTCAAATTTTCTTCTTCTAAAAAAGTGAGCTTTTGTCTTCTATGAGCAAAATAAAAAAAAAAACAGAATACATTAGCATATAAAAGACAAGAGCTGATTTTAAGTATCAAATTAAAGGTATTTCTTATGAATATTTGGAGAATTTGATATGTTATTTATAGATATTATTCATTTGTAAATTATATTTTCATGCTTCTAATTTTTCTAAAAAATTCATGTTTAAAATGACTAAATATGAATTTCAATTTTTACTGATTATAAAGTAAGATGGAAGATTTAAATTATATTTTTTACACAAAGATATAAAACTCATTTGATGTGATTTATTTATATGTCTTAGAATAATCACTATTTAAGTGAATAACATAATAGTAGAAAGAAATATAGTTTTCAAGCAAGTCATATCACCTACTTTTGATGTGATATTGGAAAAATTAAGTAGTTTAGAATTGTCATTTGCTACAAATTTAGTGTTAGTGAACTCGAAATTAATGTATATATTATGTACATTGTAATGTATGTATTAAAACACTTAAAAATTCTATTCTTATGCATTCAAAGTCTCTAAAATTACTTCTTCCATGAAATATTGATTTAAAAAAGTGTTTTAATTTATTATTTATAACAAGCTCTTTTTTTAAGTGATTCTAAATCATTTCGAAAGCTGAAGTAATTTATTTTCAACTTATTCAGGTCTTTTTTTAAATTTATTATAATTTTCATGAAAACACCTCTAAATTAAAAATAATTCAATTAAATATTTATGTAGCATTTCGCTTCTTAAGAAATATGTTTTTCGAAACACATGCAAAATTTAAATTGATATTAATTAAATTAATAAATTTAAAGTTTTTTTATTAGTTAATCCTTTTGTTCATTATTTCTTCATTTATTATATATGAAAGAAAGAGAAAAATAATTTTATTATAAATGATTTAGATTATTAATTTAGTAAATAACTTCTATGAAAAAATTATTCTTAAAACACATTTGTATTCAAAGAAATACAGCTCTATTGATAAATAAATAATTTATTTCCGAGCTGAATAATTATACTTTTACGTGCTTTAAAAAATACTAATAAGATCAGCTATTTTTGGCTACTAATATATTTAAGTACATGAGCTCCTTCAAAGAGATTAAGCGAACGAATCTTTCAATTATAAGGTACAGTGGATGGGAAATATATATTTCTATTATTTAAATAACTATTAAAGAGAATCTTTGTCAAAAAAATGTAGTTACACCTTAGGATCAATGTACTTAATTAAAGTTTATCTTAAGATTCTTAAATATGCCACCAATTTATTTGCCCTATAGCCTTAAAAACCTTTACTGGAATAAAATTACAAGAAAAATTTAAAGAAGCTATAATATTTTTTATCCTAAATTTCGATTCTTAACCCCTTCAGCGGTCAATTTTTTTTTTTTTTTGCCCAAAAATGTTCCCAAAAAAAACATATTTTTTTGCATATAACTAAGCATAATACTTTATAATTGTGGAACATAAAAATCAAATAAAAAAAATTTGCTTTTTATGAGTAGATTCTGCATGCTATGAAGAATGTTTCATGTATCTTAAAATAATTTCTCTCTCCTACTTACAAAATAAAATCCATGCTCATACCTCTTTGTCAAATGATTGAGGATTTTGTGTATGTGTGCATATATATATATATAAACACTTAATGAGAAGCCTGGTGTAATACTAAGTCTTACATTGCAATGGAGACAGAGATAATATCAGTTGTTTTGGATTAGCTTTCCATTTCCATTTCTTCTCAAGAAACAAATTGCACATTGCATCGCCAATTCCTGTTCTTTATTGAATATTTTCAAGAATCTATATCCTGCTTTCAATGAAAAACTCCTGCCTTCACCACAAATAAATACCAGATCAGAAGTATTTCATTGCCTTGCACAAACTGCTTCTCTTAAAAACACGAGCACTAATAATCTCACTATTAGAATCAAAAACATGTGCAAATCAAAGACATAAAGAAGAAAGTAACAGTGCCCGTACATCGTACGGGTAAACCGATTGTGGTGTTAAAGCTAAAGGAGTTAAGACGTTTTTTTTTATGTGTGTAACATCTTTACTCTCGGTTGCTGGATAGTTGTTGGAGTGATTTCGTGAAAAGGAACGGAAATGCGTAACAGGAAGTCGGGGGAAGCGCGCGCTGTTTGATTTGACCAATTCAGCGCCTTGGGGGTGTCTCTTCGCTAGCCTCGTCTCGGGGTCCAACTGTAGTAGTAATTAAAACGCCCGCCTACCGCACATACCAGCAAGTCTTATTAGACTTCATCCAGATTAAACTTGTGATTCTCACACTCAATTCTCAAAGTCTCAGGGCTCGTTGTGTGTGAAATCTGAGGATATATTTATATATGTGTAAACTATATATTAACAATTATATTTCCTGTTAAGCGTCTGACAAAGCTCATCATTCTTAAAAAAAATAGGAGTAAGTAACATGGAATTATTTGAATAAATATTTAAGTGCTTATCATTTTCATACTTTGAGGTTAATTCCTGTCACTGTCAATATAATATTTTTAATTGTGATTTAAAAAGATTTCTCGATTAAAAAAACTAACTAATTAAGTAAACGGGTATTTTTGATTTTCTCTAATATTTCTAATTTTTAAGCATGCGCTTGACGGTGTCTCTTCGCTACCCTCGTCTGGGGTCCAACTGTAGTAGCAATTAAGACGCCCGCCTACCGCACATACCAGCAAGTCTTGTCATTTTGGTGGTCGCATACATTTCTCCGAATCAAACAGTTAAAAAAATTAAAGATTTCCTGCATTTTGCACTTTTACCGTATACCGAAGGTGGTTCTGCTCTTTTAAAAAAAAACTATCACTCGCTTCCCATGATTTTGAGTGGTGATTTTAACGTTAACTTCAGTTTGCCAGAAGCTGAGCCGCTCATAGCTTTTCTGAAAGATGAACTCAAGCTCGAAATGAACACTAATCGAAATGTTTCGACAACTAACAGTGGTACTGTTATTGACGCCGTTTTTCAACAATTTTTAAATACTTTGAAATCACAAGTATATGTGTCATACTTTAGTTTTCATAAATCTATTGTCTCCGCTCTTCCCCAAATTGAACAATAATAAATATTTTTGATAAAAAACTGCATTACTCCTTGTGTTAATTAAATAAAATTTTCATTAAAGATGTAATTATTCGATAGAAAATTATTTCCAGTCATAACCGATTCATTTCTTTCAGGATTAAAATCACTATTGCGTATTTACCATGATAACAAGTCAGATGTTACACATCATATGCGACTACTGTAAGACTCGTTTCTTTTTTTTTTTTTTTTTTTAATTTAACCACTTTGATAATTTTACCAACTTTCTACTCCAACATCGACTCAATTGATGAAAAACAAACTTTATACTATAATCAAGACGAATGTTACATTTATTCATCCTCCACCCCTCCTTCTAGAAATAAACCTTCCTCGTTCCATGTTTATTAGCAGTCCACTGCGCATTCCAGGACGTTAACCCAATTACAGAGATAAGCCCCTTTCGCGGGACCTAATACTCAAGCGAGATGAGCTTCGACAAGGAGTTGTTAAACAGAGGTAATTTTGTGTTACTTCGCAACATACTTTTGGGCGTGTTTTCTGAAAGAATAAATTGCTTTTTAATATTTCTAGCAGCCTTCCTTTCAAAATTCACTTAACTCCTTTGTTAGTGTAAATGAAAGTCTTAGTAATGTATTCCTTGGGATCTTTCGTTTATGTAAATTATTTTAACCGAATGGAAATTTTTGACAAACTTAGCAAATTACGAATATGAATGCATTATGATTTTCCTCTAGATTTCGGAAATTGTAGTCACACAATTTTTTAACACATTTTTTTTTTCTTAAAAATGAATAGCTAATTTTCTTGGCATTGCAAAGAAAATTCAAACTTTTCATTAAAGTATGTCGTTTCTTTGATTTTATTATTGTTTTCTGTAACTAATATTTTACTCCTATTATGTATTATTATAAGACTGACTAAAAATTTGTATATATTCAGAGTATATTCTTTAAATGAAAGCTTCTCAAACTTTTAATATTTGCGATCTAATTTCCAATCCTAATTTTCATCACACTCTTCCCAAACAAAAACAATGTATTCGAACGCAATAATAATGCATTTTGATGCTAAAGCTACAATACGACCTTGTGGCGACATGTTATATACAATATTCGTAATACAAAGAAAGGAGAAAAACTACTCAACTTTTGATTTAACGTTTATTGTGTTCTTGTTATATTGCCATTGATGTTCGCTATCCTATAAAAATATAGCTCTTTACACAATATTAATTTATCCTTTAATATCATGTTGTAACTAAAGCATTTTCCTTAGTCTTAATTATAAACCGTACAAATTATCTAGACAACTGTTAAATTTTGTATATGCTACTTTTTAAGTAAGTTACTTTCAAGTAATAAGATAAATAGTGCCAGAAAGTAGTTTTTTGTTTGGCTTCCTTTACTAAATTAATAGTTTTTTTTAAAAAAAATAATCATTTATTTTTGACATGTTCACTCCCCTCTAGTAAAGTTGTCATGCCCCCTTTGGGGCTCGACACAGAGTTTGTGAATCGCTGCTTTAAATGCAAAATTTTGGAAAATACCTTACCTTAAAACGGAACAATTCGTGATGTAATTGATATGTATTTCAGTCTTCAAAATGTAGGGCATATATCAAATTAAATAAAGCAAATTACACTGGTTCCTTAGAAATAGATAAAATCATGATCAAATGAAGAAGAATTGATGGTAACATCAGCCCATACTAAAACTCAAATAGAAACATAGACGTTCCTAGAATTGTAACAATTCCAGAGATTAAAAAAAAATCATTATTGAAGTAATTGCAACTAGTGTTCATTTCAATGCTCAAAGCTTCTTCAATTGTATAGAAATGATTTACAATGTTTTTAAGAAATAAAATTGTTTTAAATAATGTTAATTATGCTATTAAATGAAACCCCTTAAAAAATTTAATTTAGTTGTTCCCTGTGCCCCATTGACACAATACTAGCAATAATACAAAAAATACTTACAGTTTATGATAAAAATAAATATTTTAATAAAAGTTACTGAGAATATTTACATAGTTAAACTAAAGACAACACAAGCAAATCAAAATATAAAACGAGAAAACTGAATTAAATTTTAAAGTAAAAAATGAAATATATGTTTATAAATCCAATTCATGTTTTAGATTATTCTCAAAGCATTTTATGCAAAAAAATGTTGTGATGTATTATTAAACTTTTAGATTAGAAATCTGCACATGAAATCAAAATTTCTCAAAATCGAGTCAGTTCGTACTTACGAATTTAGATTGGATGTTACATGACTTGTTCTAAAAATACACTCATTGCTATAAAAATTTGTGCACCAAGGAAGAGTTGTTCGGGGAAAAGGAAATTTTACACGCGTAAAGACAACGTTGATGTTAGCAAAAGATTACAAAATTAAATCAAAATAATCATTTATTGTGGAAAAAATTACAAACTAATGGAGGTTTTAGCACCCTATTTGGCTACTTCTAGTATAAATGCATGATGTTATAACGGTCGTCCATTGAAGCATACAAGTCCCATATGATGTCCTACAACATCTCGTTCTACATTTAATGTAAATGAGCCTTTAATTCGACCAAACTGTGAAACCCCCGCTCTGAATGGGTGAGCATTGTCTTGTTGAAAAATGGTTCTTGACGTTAGTAAGAACTCATGTGACTGAAGAATGGAATGAAAGTACCTGTGGGCTGTCACTATGCTGTGGATTACTATTTATCAAGGAATAAATGATAATTTAAAATACTAAGAAAAACACGCTTCTATTGTAGATGAAACAAAAAATATAAAAATAAATTATAGTTTAAAAAAATAAAACGCGCGCGCGAGCCTTACAGTAGTGCATACGATGTGTAACATCTGACATGTTATCGTGGTAAATTCGCAATAGCAACTTAAATCCTGAAAAAAATGAATCGAGTATGATTGGAAATAATTTTCTATGGAATAATTATATATCTTTAATGAAAATTTTATTTAATTAACACAAGGAGTAATGCATTTTTTTTATCAAAAATAATTATTCTTTTTCAATTTGGGGAAGAGCGGTAATGATAATTTATGATAACTAAAATATGACACATATACTTGTGTTTTCAAAGTATTTAAAAACCGTTGAAAAATAACGTCAGTAACAGTACCACTGTTAGTTGTCGAAACATTTCGATTTGTGTTCATTTCGAGCTTGAGTTCATCATTCGAAAAAGCTATGAGTGGCTCGGCTTCTAGCAAACTGAAGTTTAAAATCACCACTCAAAATCATGGGAAGCGAGTGATAGTTTTTTTTAAGAGCAGAACCACTTTCGGTATATGGTAAAAGTAAAAAATGCAGGAAATTTTTAATTTTTTGAACCGTTTAATTCGGAGAAATGTATACGACTACCGAAAACGCTGTTTGTCTATTTTCAAATAAGTATTCTGCCGCACATATGTCTCCAATATCTTGACTAACAATAGCCAGTCCACTTGTTTGATGATAAGTAATATGCATATGAGAAACCACAACATGTGAGTTGTTCTGTTTACGATAGATCGCAACACCAGCTGCTCTGTGGTCCGGTCGTTTAAATTGTACGCAGCAATCGAAGTCAGTTACGCAACACGTTCGTCATTGTCTAACCACGTCTCTGCCTAAAGGATTTAGCTTCTTCTCTGATCCTAAAGTGAGAAAACAAAAACAAAGATCCCACGGCCTAGACAGCAGGGGTGGGGATGGGGAGGAGCCCCTCCCAAATGAAGGAGAAAAACAGAACTTCACTGAATAGCGCGCTTCCCCAACTTCCTGTTATGCATTTCCGTCCCTTTTCACAAAATCACTCCCACAAATCTCCAGCAATCGATAGGAAAAATGTCAGACATCAAAAACACGCTTTTATAGTGAATCGAACTAAAAAGTAAAAATACCTCTTAATATAAGAATAAAATGATTAACAAGAAAATTACTATCATTGTGGTAAAAGCGTGGGGGGCTTTGTCCTTCATTTTTACACTAACTCAGCATTTCGGAATAGAACTAGTAAAAAAGTATAACAATTGATATCGAGCACCTCAGCCTTTTATCACAATGACATTAATTTTCTTGTTAATCATTTTATTCTTATATTAAGGGTTATTTGTTACTTTTTAGTTCGATTAACTTTAAAAGCGTGCTTTTTAGTTTTTTAAACAATAATTTATTTACTCTATTTTCAGTTAAAAACACAACGGAAAAAACTAAAGCTGTAATTAAATTTTCATAAGACAATTCACAAAATATATTCCAAATTTTTCAATTTTCTAAGTGAATTTCACTTGGAAAAATATTGCTAAAGTTTTTTTTACCATGATAATGATTCATGAGATAACTTGAAGCAATGGGGGAAATACTTTGTACGTGATTATTGTTTTACTCTTTCTTTGTCAAGGATCATTTTAGCAGTCAAATGTTATTTCAGTACCTAGAATTTGAATTCTTCTCTTACTAATTTATTAAGGAACTTTAGGAAAACAAAAAAAAATTTAAAGGAACAATCGATTTTGAATTCAAAAATAGCTCAAAAAAATAATGCTTTCACTCCGGAAATGAGATGAAAGCTTTCTGTCTCATTTACGAGTATAATGTGAAAATAATATTCATTTTTTTTGTAGGAATTTATTTTTACATTTTGTTCCTTATTTAACTTTTTACGCAAATAAGATTTTTAATTTTAATTTCCAAATTTTATGTTCCTTTTAAACGACAATGACTTGGAGTCAGTGGAATACACGCTGCAGGGCACCTGGCACGAAGTTGTCCTTGATGTAACCGATTTCTAACAGTTCGTTGCGTCACTATGGTAGCAACTGCAGTTGGAATTTCTGCCGTAGACGTACTACGATGCGCCACAACCGTACGCCGAATACGCCTGTCTTCCCTCTTATGTTAGTAGTGCAACGTGGTCGCTAGGAATCCGGTCTTCTTAAGACAGTGCCATCCCTTGAACACTGCTTTCAACAGCCATGTACAGTGGATACATTCCAACTAAGTCCTTGCAATATCGTGGAAAGAAAACCCACCTTTTCGTAGCTGAATAACACGAGCTCGTTCCAACTCGTTGAGCTGTTGATAATGGCTTCTTCGTCTTTTTAAAGGTATTCGTAGCTAACATCCTCAATACGTCAAATTTCACAGATAAATAACGCTCACGAAGTTTACAGCACGCAGTTAAAGCAATCCTGATTTGCAAGTTCCTCGTGACGCTACCTAACGCTACACTTAAACGCGAAGCACCAAATTTGAATCGACGTCATCTTTCAGATGGAAAAAAAACCGCCAACAAAATTTAATTTATACAACACAAGTCTTTCTTGGCATTGGTATTTTTTCCGTCAGTGTATTTGTGTGTGTATATATACACACAATATATATTTGTGTGTGTATATACATATAGCCACACATTGCACATTGCCTTACTAATCCTTGTTCTTCATCGAATATTTTCAATAATCAAAAGTTCCAACTTCAATGAAAAATTCCCGCTTTCCCCACAAAGAAAACCCGATGAGAAGTATTTTACTATCATGGACAGACTACATCTCTTAAGAACACAAGCACTAATAATCCCGCTATAAGAATTAAAAATAAGTACAAATCAAAGATAATAAGAAGAAATCAGAGTGTCCTTACAGCGAAAGTGCAAACCGATTGTGGCTAGAATACGGTAGCCCGAACGGTGTACTCGTACGGGCAAACCAATTAAGGGGTTAAAAAAATTGTGAAAGACTTTGGGTGACATCTTTAAGTATTTTAACTAAAAGTTCTTTCATGAAACGTTATAAATCCATAATGAGAAGTAGTAGTGAGATGAAGCTCACACACATTTTCGTTCATAACATAAAAATAAAATTAAGAATTAAGGTAAAAGTTAGCTTAACTTCATTCAAATCCTTTCTTTATAATTGAAAAAAGCTCTATAGTTGATTTTATAGTACAATAATCTAATTATTTATGAAAAAAATGTGATTGCTACAATATTTTTAAAGTAAGTAAATTTAAAAAGCTCATTAAAATCATTTTCGCATGCGAAACAAGTGAAAAGATCAAATAAAAAGGAGAAAATAGCTAAAAATATTTCAGTTATATTTCTAATAAATATTTTCTTGATTTCAATTTTCTGAATATAAAAAAAATAAACTTTTAAATAATCAACTATCAAAATCCTTACAGATACCACTTGAATCTCAAAATTAAAAATGTTCCATATTTCACAAATTCAGTTCATGATACAGTTACGCAAAGTAATTTCAAAGAAGTTAAATAAATTAATTGAGTATTCCAATAAACTTCAATTGATTTTTATTCAATTGTCCTTAACAAAATAATTTTCTTTTTTTTGTTAAATGTTAGGTATATAATCATTCACTATTCAATCATTAACTATATTTTTGAGGAATTTAATTAAAAGGTAGATTTATACTAAAAGGAAACAAAATGCATTATAAACTACACGCAGGAAGTTTTCCAAAACTCTTATGCCTTTTACTTAATAATTTAACATCTCTTTTAAAGATATGCCAAGCCACAAAGTTGTCTTCTCACTATTAACCAAGTTTTGTATCCAAGTTTTATAACCAAGGGAGAAATGATGCAAAACATTTTAAACTGAGATAATACTCAACCACCGTATGCATTTCATAAAAATTTTATAACTCCACGATGTGATTTCTTTTTCAGTATTTAACTCAGAATAAACAGCTACCCTTTAAGATCTGGCTATCGATTAAATATTTAAAGTTTTGTGCAAGTTCTGATTTTTATTAGAACATTTTAATAATTAATCTGTTGAGAATCTGAATATTTAAGATTAATAACCAATAAAGCAAATCCAAAATTTCATGACATACATTTTTTAACGTATAAAAGTTATGCATTAATTAAGCACATAATGAATATCTGTTTACTTAAAAGATTTTCCAGTTATAAGCAAGAGAATGCCTGAAGAGCTACTACAATTGTTCAGCATAAAGAGTATGTCGTATTTTATCAATCTTTAAATATATGTTAGAACTTGTGAAGTAAAAAGTTTACTCAAAAAGCTCTTCATTTAAATGCTCCTAATTGAAATAACAGAATGCTTATAAAAAAGATCTAGATCTCATTGTACTTACTTTTTTACTTCAGAAAACATTATAAATTTTGTATTTTCAAGCTTAATTACTTTTTTTTCAAGGCGGCAAAAATCATGCTTACACGAAAGGAAAAATATTTTCGAGTATGTAAATATTTTTCATACTCAAGCATTCTTCAAATGGTTACACACTTGAACCTTGGAGGCATAATTTCTAGGAAAGAGAAAGAGATAATTTCATTCAAGCTAATACTTAGTTTATTTAGCAACATACACAAAAAATGTGAATGATTATATAAAATAGTTATTATTAAAGGCTCAGCCTAGAAAATCATATTTGCAAAAAGTAAATAAACAATTGAAAAAAGAAATGTATCTCTTTCCCGTGCAAAGGACTTCCCTCACTTCTGCCGTTCCTCGGTGAATGGGTATAAAAACTTTGATTTGTTGTTGTTAAAAGGAAATCAGCATTAAGCTGAAAATTTGAATAATTATCACCTTTGTAATTCTTGTCTGCTTATCATTTTGTGATAGTGGTAGCCATGTGGTCATGGGCGTGGTGGCCGGCTTTCAATTCGAGTCCCGATGCCACTAAAGACCCGTCGTGTAGAGAGCTAATGCACGTGAAATAGGCTGAGGCTCAAAGCCGTCAAATTGGCGTGGTGTGGATTCTTAGAAAGTGAAGTGCCAGTCCAGGTGCTCTCTTTGTCACTTGAATGTGGCTCAAAATTACGAGATCCATCACCAATAGCCCACACGTTTATCTTTAAAGTGTGACGTTAATAAAAAATCAAATAAAATCGGCCAACCGTTTGAATTTGTATACATTGCATTAATCTCAAATAATTCTGTCTTAACTTCCTTAATTTTACCTCTTGTGTTAATTCGAAAGAAATGAAATACACATTTAAGAATATATAATAATAAAGTTTTTTTTCCTCAGTTTATCGATTTTCTTCACCTTAGAACTTTTTAGTAATCACTTCGCTCTTGAAAAAGTAGGAAAATAACCGGAAATGAGCTCTGAATCAAACTGAATTCCATTATTTAACCTTTCTCCTCTTTCAGAGATAAACCTTCCTTGCGCTGCATTTTATTGGCAAACCAATTCGCTTTCCAAGATGGTAACTCAATTACAAGGATGAGATTTATCTTGACTTACCAGTTAAACAAAATACACTTCAGCAAGTAGAATAAGTAGTTAAAGGATATTTCGTATCTACCAAGCCATGTTTATTTTCAACAGAGAAAGTTGCTTTTTGATATTTCTGTATCTCACGTCTTTTCTCACTGAAATTAGTTTAATTCTTCTGAATATATAGTCAGACCTTAAATAGCACATTATTGAGACATCCTTTGACAATATTTCTTTTTTAAATAGATAGACGTTTTATATATATTAAAACCACCAGTTATCCCAAAAGCAATGCCAAGCATAATTTCCTTTTAATCTTTTAATCTTTTAATCTAAGGTCTAATCTTTATTGCGTTATGGTTCAGTTTTAAATTTAACGGTTATTTAAATTTTAAATATCAATAGAAGACTAATATCTGTATTTTTTTTCTATTTATGTATCATGATCCGTTTTCTCAAATAAAGAAGTTTGCTCTTATATTTCTCAAGAAAAAGAGAAAAAAAAAGACGCTATTGAATTAATGCTGGATAATTTTCGTCTGCAAACAAAAATTCCAAAAAAAGAAATATTAATTATATATAAACATTCGAATTAAAGATAAAATTAGGAGAGTGTTCCAAATGTTTCATTTAAACGTAATAAATTAAGAAAGGAAAACTAAATAATACAAAAAGAAATCATATATTTAGATATTTCAAATAAAAAAAATCTTCGTTTAACAAATCGTCATGAAAAATGTATTTTCCTTCATATTAACAATACCGATTTTTTTAAATTCACAGTAAACGTAAAAACACTTAAGATAAAGTATATTTTGTTATTTAAGATATTATTAGTAATTGTAAAAAAGTTCATTTTCAATAAAATTTTTCCCCTTACAGTAACAAGCAGGAAAACATTTTATTTTACTAACCCCTGTTTCAAATTCACAATTTGGGTTTTAGAAAAATTGTAAGATTAAGTGCTAAAACATTTGGATTCCTACTAAAATCATGTGCATATTTAGAATTTAATTCATGAAATAATTTGATGGTAATGCACACAATTGTACGAAAAATAGTATCAAATTAAAGGTTACATACAAGTATAATTTGAAAGGAGATCAGAGGGAAAGAGATAAACAATATTCACAAAACAATTATACTAAGACTGTTAGTGTGTGTGTATATTATATATTAGAGTATATCAGAGTTTTACAGGAGGGAAAAAATTATTATTAATCGGGACAAAGTGTTCTATGTGACAAAGTGTCCTATGGTCCTTATAAAATCATAATAATATAAAAAATTTATTTCAAAATTTAATGGAGCCACTAAAGAGATTAAATTTTCAAAAAAAGAAAAAAAGACTTAATTTTTGTTAAATGATTTCAAACTAAAAATTATTATTATTCTACAATATAAATAATTAAAAAAGATAATTACCGATTAGTGAGTATTGTGTGCAATGTACAGTTCTACATTTCAAAACCCCTCTCTCCCTCGCTTCAAGCACAGCTGAATCAGTCCAATCTGAGCATTTTACCGTCTTCCACTTCATCGAGCAATGTATTTTTTTTTTTAAAAAAAGGGGAGGGGGGTTAAGAAATTTATTAATAAAGAATCTGTTCAATGAACCTGATGTTTCGTTTTTCTTGTAACTGTTCAGTAGGTCTTCTCTAATCGCAATAAATATTAAAAAGCGCTAAAACACTTTTTTTAATAGAAAATTATTTTGATTTTTTACTACAGAAACAACTTAATTACTTAAACTTCATTTTCTCCTTGTATAACACATAAAATAAACTTATTTTTCCTTCCATGTATATTCCAGAAAACGCATCTTCTCCGTTAGACAGAATTATCCATCCTTATATAAAAATATATAATCCCTTAAATAAATATAACATCATTAAATTTTCTTGCATCCATCGAAATTCAAAATTCATATTAATGAAAAAAATCTTTCAATGATCATCAAAATACTAACAATCTAAGTGCCTTAGTCGGACTTATTTAAAGGTTAATGTACAGCCAATCATCTGTGTCTAGTTTCAAAATAAATTAACATATCGGGTTGGTAACCACATGATTGTGGATTTTGTTAAAAGTATCTAACATATATTTTTTCTTATGGTTCGGACTTTACTTTTAATTTCGTAAAAAAAATTATACCGATTAATTCTTTAGTTTTGTTTTTATCCCAATTGAGAAATGGAAGAACAAGGCTGGCCCTTCAGACATATTTTATTGGAATATTTCCGAAAATTTAAGAAGGTATCGCAAGCACAAAAGATGAAGTGCCGTACATGAGAATTAAACCCTGAAAGAAAAGTAGTGTCAAAATTGGTTTACCAGATTTCGTTTTGATGACTTTTCACTGAAACATTTTAACTATCCAGCCGTCCAGTTGAAGTCGATGAGACCCGTAACAAGGTAATTATTGATTCAGGTCGTCATAGCAGAATACGTGATATTGCAGAGAAGCTCAATGTATCACATACATGCATTGAAAAAAGTTTTAAAACTTGTTTATGCCAAAAAAACTCGATTTATGAATCTCTTACAAACATAAGTAAGTTCATTTGGCGCAATGTATTAACATTTCCGATTCGATTTTGAAACAGCAACGAAATTTGTTTCAATCAATTTCTGAAAAGACTAATTACTGGCGACGAAAAGGGGATAGCTTATATCAAAGTTATAGGAAAAGATCCGACAGAACAGAAGACATCAAAAGCAAATATTCACCAAAAAGGTTATGTTATCATCCTTGTGGGATTATAGAGAAATTCTGCGCTTTGAACTTTCACCAAAAAACCAAACAATCAATTCAAACGTAAGCGTTCAACAACTCGCCGAACTGAGTTATGCAATTCAAGTAAAACAACCATTATTGCAAATTGTAAGAATGTTGTTTTCCACCATGATAACACCTAACCCCACACATCTTTAGTCAAAAATTATTAGAACTGTGTTGAGATCCATTGTCACATCCGCCCTATAGTCCTGACCTTACGCCTTCAGATTGCCATTTATTTCGTTCCGTGCAGAACTCCTTAAATCTACACAGCACCCTTTTTCAAAAAAAAATTATGGAGACATAAACAGTAAAAATAATTCATGTTTTATATTCATATTATATTATTAAGTTGATTCTGAAAGCAAAAAGTCACTTTGACCAGCCATTATTTTACAATTTTAAGAAATTAAGAATTTTTAAAGTTTTTACAAATACCCTATTTTTAAAATTTTTATAGTCATTTCAGTGATTTATGTTCTTAGGTTATTGCAAACAAAAGTTCGAATGGATTTGAAAATCTGCTCCCTTGTTGATTTTTAATAATTATTTTTCTAGCTAAACCAAGAAAAACACGAAAATTTTTTAAATACTAAATTAAGCATTTTTTTAACAAAATAACTAGATATTCCTGACCTAAATCCCTACTAACTTTTATAGAACATACGTTTGGCAGTATCTATAAAAAATATTTAAAGACTCTATTTGAACAGAAAAAAAACCTTAGACATTAGAAAACATCGACATCTTCAAAATTAGAAGTCCCAGAAAAGCGCCTTTAAAGTTTGTAAAGACATTAAACGAAAACTTATAATGACTGTAAAGCTCTAATTTTATATGTTATTTTTCAAATTATGTTCTATATCAAAACATTACTTCAGTTAATTATGACTGAAAATATTTTTTTTTAATTCGAAATATATGTTTGCATAATATTGATATGTCTTGCTACGACAACATGTTATTCAGCCTAATCTTAACAAAATATTTTCACAAAAGCTTTGAAATACAAATCGCTTACACAATATAAAAACTATAGTAACTTCATCCAGGTTTGTACATAAAGGGATAAAATTCCCAGGTTTGTACATAAAATTTTATTTTTTTTTTAGTTTTAAATTA
Source organism: Trichonephila clavata (assembly GCA_019973975.1). NCBI lineage: Eukaryota > Metazoa > Arthropoda > Arachnida > Araneae > Nephilidae > Trichonephila > Trichonephila clavata. Next base: position 65,811 of record BMAO01012854.1, read on the forward strand.
GAGAAGTTTAGCAAGTTTTAAAGTCGACAACAAGAACTCAAATACCACAATATAGTACTACTATATGTTTACTATTATGTAGTTTTGGCATATCATGCAAATATTCAGTTTTATCTGTAATACTTATAGTCAGAATACCTATTATCTGACGTCTTATTGCAGCATCAGGGAAGGGCTGTTTTTAGATACATCATTTTCAGTAGTATTCCATTTCTTCCAAATATTGTTTCTCATAGCAACTTGAGAAAGTTTTGGCCGTGGCATATTCTCAGCAGGAAAAGAATTAATTAAAAAATTTCGAAGTAATAAAAGCTATTTTAAGAAACAAAATTTGGCCTTGAAAACAATCTTAAGTTACTGAGAAAACTCAAAACATAATGAAGCAGAAATGATTTTAGTAATGAAAACTGAAATTATTAACCATTTCACACTGAAAGAG
>BMAO01012855.1:0-15222 GCA_019973975.1 Trichonephila clavata
TTTGATGACCCTCTTTCGTAGTGTTTTTCCAGTTCCTTAGGCAAAAAGACACTGTTATCGCTTTCCTTCTTCAAGTGGACAATATATCAACCGCACCTGTTGTCAGCCGTCCACATATTTTGTTTAACACCAGGCCTTGGTACACATGTGTTCAGAAAGAATGGTCAGCTATTGTGAAGAAGAAATGCGTAGGATTATGCGTGAATGTATTCTTTTAATACAGGACTTTTAATTTCTGTATAATATTTATACTGCGTAATATGTACTTTTTAAAATACTTTGAAATAATTTTATACATATGTACAGTTGTGGTTTTATTATATAGTTTCAAAATTAAATGTGTTAGAAAAATAATCCAGGAGTTTTTTTTTTTTTTTACCCCTTTGATAATTCGAAGTTTTTATTGGTCTCTTCAACTTCGATCAAGAGTTGACTGTATAAATAAAAAAAATAGATTGAATGCAAATTAACGTTATCTATCAATACTGAAATTTATAATACATATTAAATTAATGGGGAATCGAATGCTCTTTGAGAGGACAATTAAATAACCCCATTAGTATGCAGATCATTTAATAGAGAAAGCACTTAAAATATTCAAACAACCCATTGAATTTGGTATGCGTGCTCATTAGACGGACCTTTTCCGCTCATCTATCTTTAATTGAGGGTCATCACATCTTCCAATCACAAATTGGGCTCCAACAAAGTCTTCAAAACTCTGCTCACGGTATTATCGCTGTTAAAACTTCCGTTTGCTTAGACCATAAGGGTTTTATTAACTCATTTTCTAATAATATCAAGGCTCATTTTAAAGAAAATACTCGTTAGTTTTACCTCTTCAATTATATTCAAATAAATTTATAAACTTTTAATATAGTTCTGTACATCCTTGAAATAAAAAAATACAGTGATCACACTCACACACACACACACACAATGGATGACTGTATTTGAAGCAACTGTGTTGTTTTATCTGCAGCGTTGCTCTCCTTGTGGGAAAATTGAATTTTGCAAGTGATGTTCGCTTCCCAGCATGGACTTGAAAAATAAAATACAGATAACCCAGAAAATGTGGTCAGAGTTTCCAGATTGGCAATACATTCGGAGGAAAATGATATCGCAAAGGAACTATCGAGAAGTCCCTGGTATCGATTCTTCTAAAACTTTCCATGATGCTAAAAAAGTGACCTTGAGATGAAAGTATGTGCTTCGAAATCAGAATCTGCTTGTGCGTTATCTGCGATAAGACAAATAGACTACCTATCTGAATTTCTATTAATGGAATTGCTCGAGAGAGCCGTTTCTGGAGTGCTGTAAAACTAGTTTATAACGAGTGCATTTTCAACTACTGTAAATAATTTATTATAATATTTTTTGTGTATATATGTCGATTTGTCTTAGTGTAGTCATTTGTTTGTTCTTTATCCATTAATAAATCTGTTATTATTCAAATTATTTGAGTCACTGACTGCATTTCCCCAAGCAAATCTGCAGCAATATTATCTTTAGACTTACCTCTTAACTATAATTGTTTGATCATTCACAATATAATCTATCTGGATATTGTCAATCTATTTTGTACATTTTTAAAAAATTTCTAAGGCAGAGAGCAATAGAGAAACAAGTATTCGCCATAAAAAGATATGCAAAAGCTGTAAAAAAATGCAATAATAATGCAAAGAACACACTATACAATAATTTTTACTGATGAATCTAAAGTATAAAGAAAAACTGCACAAAAAGAAAAATGAAGAGGATAAAAGTTATAATAAAGAAGTTAAAACAAAATCAAGTCTGCAATCTGTTTGAAAGATCTCTAGCTTCCCAATATCTAGAAAAAAAATCCTGTTTTGAAAAAAGCGCCGAGTAGCCAAGTAGATGCCCAGCGTTTGATTGCAATTTGAGGGGTAGTCAGGATTATCAACTATATCTTGTATATAAAACCGATAATACTCATAAATAATGCTATAAATTGTTACCAATGTTTTTGCCCGTCTTGAACCAACTTTGAAATATAAACGATTGAGCAATAATGTTAATACATCTCGTCACATAAAAATAACAGAGCACAATGTTCTATATATTAATCAAAACATCTTAATAGTGCCCTATATAATTTGCACATTTTTCTTTTATAGCAATTGAAATATGTAACATAATTAGGCAATAATATACATTGTTCTAAAAAAAGAAACAATAATATCGCAGTAATAATATTAACATGTAGAATCAGCTTTCGCTTTTGATTAATCACGAGTAAAGATTGATACGTGAAATTAAATAAATGGTAAGTACTAAAATGTTTAGTTATTAAAATAAAATTAACAATACATAATATAGTCTGGATGTTATATCTTCAATTTATCCTATTACTAAAATGTATATTAGTTTCAATAATTCAAATAGAAAAGTAATGCATAAAAATCACGACATAAAATGATCTTATCTTTAGAATTATATACCTTTATTTAATTTCTCTTAATATTTTCAAATTAAGGATATACAACCTCGGAAATAAAAACAACAATGCTCAAGATACTCAATATTGATTCGTCACAATCTAAACACACACACCACCAAATGCACTTTTATTTATGCCATTCTTGGACGAACACTGAAACATGTAATGTGATTGCATAATGATATCTGTAGGTCTGGTGGATAAAAATAACAATACAGAATAATCACGATATTAATCCATCACATCTTAATGACTATTGATCATTTAGATGAATCACGAAGATCATTTATATGCGAAACGCAGCAACAAATCACGAAAGATCCACCATACGCGCGATGGGTTCGGAACACGATAAATTTCAATTCTACGTATCTAGAAATGTAAGGAACTTTGAAATATGTGAGGCATTGAAATATATGGTTCGAAATGTCCAAGTCGAAGGCATTTATTTATCTGCAAGGCCCATTGTTGAGAATAGCCACTAAATTCCTTGGGTTGATTTATACGTGCTCTAAGAGGAATAGAAAGTAACTCCAGAACATTGCTTCTGCGACTCGTATATTTTCGAAATTCTTATAGATCAAATACATTTTTCTCAGAGGGAATGAGCATATATATATAGTTTTTGGAAGCTTCTGAACTCAGAAATACATTTGTATCGAAGAAGAAATGTAAGTTAGGCTGTAGGATAAATTGATTACTTATTCTAGGGAATTTCAGTTTATGGAAGAAGAGAATATTTGCCTTGAAATTTTTCTACGGAGAAAAAAAAAAGGATGACGTTTTCAAATTATATTGTGATGGGTAATATAGTAATATCTTTAAAAGTTTACTTTGCGTTCTGACATTTATAATGTATTTTATTTCTAAATGAGAAAGACACACGTTGAATTTTTCTGTAATATCAAAGAAAGCAAAGATGTAAAAATTTAGAATTTTTTATAGATACTAAAGATAATTGTTTGTTTAAGAAAATGACATTTTTAGAAATTACGTCTTAAACTGTATTTTAATAGGGGTGGTGGTATTGTTTTATATATATATATATATATAGAATTATAGGGAGTACAACTTCAGTTTTGTTGGTGTCATGTTCTTTTTTTAACAATGATATATGAACAAAAAATATCCTTACCAATTACTTATAGCTAACAAAAAAATGTAGTAACATAGTTAACATTGCGTAGAAAAGATTAACTAAAATGAGTTGTTTAGGAAATATTTTAGCTTAAAATTTCTTTGAGAGAAGCCTAGTTAAATATCTGTGCAAAATGCAATCAATTAAATAATTTACATTATAATACAATTTTACATAGTTCAGAATAATTTATAGCAGTTACTGTTAAGTATCATATAAATATTTAAAATTTTAAAGCAAAAAATATTTTGTTTGAAATAATAATTGCTTTAGGCGCGTTTTGCTGGAGAGTGAACTTGAATGATGCGTTTTAAAAAGCCAAGCATTGTTACGCTCGGGTTTGTAACGCTCGTAACGATGGATCGGTATTTTCCGTAACAATGTTAAGTCCTTGAACAAAAAAACTTACAAAATGACAAAATTTGGCGTCGAAATCGGGTTTCAGCCAAACTGGAATTTTCATGACGTTGCTCTATTGACTGTATTAATTAACTTTGTTTAAAAAAATTTAGTCGGTTATTAGTAACTTTTTTAGACGCGTTGTGCAGGAGAGTGAACTTGAATGAACGTCACGTTCGGGTTTATTATGCTCATTCGGCCTTTTTCGTCATTGTTGTAAGAATGTTATTGTTGCAACAGTGACAAAATTTAGCGTCGAAATTGCTTTTCAGTCAAACTGGAATTTCATGACGTTGCTCTATTGAACTGTATTAATTAACTTGTTTAAAAAATAAATGCTTTTAACATGTGATAACTTGAAATATATTATTAAAATCCCAATTTCTACAATGTTTTAACATTTTGTAAAATTTCTATGGATTTTCTAAATTTAAAAAAAAAAAAAAAGTTAAACTATTTTTTTCAAGTAGATTGGTAATTGTATATCTTTTCAACGCTGCCAGTAGTTGAGGGTAATATTTGTAAACTTCTTTTAAAAAATTTTATTAATTTTCGTATTTTGAATTTTTTTTTTTTTTTTTTTCTTTTTTTTCACAATAAAAATATTTTTAAAAAGGGACCTTTTCATTTAAGGACCTATAAAAATGCAACGAAAAAAATTGCTAAAATCACAAATGCAGTAATAAATAATTGTAATAAACCTAGACAGAATTGATCAATTTGAGGTTTATTGCGGCCTTTCTGATGCATTGCAATGATAGTTTCTTTATTTTTGAAAAAGTGATTTAGAGTAAAAACTTTAAGAATAAAAGAAACTGTGAAATGTTTTCATCAGTAGTATTATTTACATTTTGAATCTTTCTTTATACAGTGAATGCAAACAAATTTCAGGTTTCTTTCCATACGTAATAATAAGGAATAAATAATTTTCATATGACATACAATATCCCATTATTTTTTATTCACTAATCTAATCCCTGAAATAACATTACAAAATTTGAAGTTATCTCTTCTATCGTGTGGTCATAAGCACACACACTCTTTTTTTTTAAAATTTTTTTAAAGGGATGTACTTGATAAAACCGTGTCGTACGGAGAAAATCATTGACAGCTAAAGCTTGGCATTAGCGAAAAATATATGTACTATTTCACCGCTTAAACTTTCTCTCCAGAGATTTTATTTAACTCGAGATGGTTTTGAGCCTCCGGGACTTCTCGTGATAGTTATTTCTTAGTCTACCAGTCTTAAGGGAAATAAACTGTTAACCATAACTTTGTCTCCTAAAATTTGCCCCGTTAGCGATTTTCAAAACAAGATGATACAATATTGCATCGTCTGCGTAGTCTAATCAGTCACAGTAGTTATTAGCGGAAATTATATGGTTATAAAAATTACTAGTCGAGAAAGCTGTAAAAGCTGAGATCTCCAGACCGAACAACGAACGTTTGTGTGTATTGTCCTATAACTACGCGTGTCTATTTTGTGCTTTTTGTGTCGTCGATTTATATGTTTTAAAAGCAATAAACGTGTATCTAAAATACAAAGAAGTCTCGTCCTTTCAATGACTGTAACAAGATAAAAGATTCTCCAAGTAAAAGGTTTTAATTCTCGTGAAATTGTGTCACATACATCTATATATATAAAGAGGATTTTTATATATATAAAATTGCTTCACTCCAACACCATCACTATGAAAATTGGCATATATATGTATTTTTTGTGGAGAAGGTTTTTGTGATATCCTCTTTATTGCAGCTCCTTACCAAGTGGCGCTACAGCATATCAATTTCTGCATCGTTCAATCAATCACCAAGTTGCCAACATGGTCGCCAAGCACAGAGAAATTTGGTTTGGATAGGTTCTCTTTTGATGTTAATTTACATATATGTATACTTAAAAGGAATGTTTGTATATATGACCTCGTTTCACTCTAACCTATTCAACCGATCACTATGAAAATTGGCATGTATATGTAGTTTTGTGGAGAATGTTTTTGTACTATCCACTTTTTTGCAGCACGCTACCAGATGGCGCTACAGCAAAATAACTTCTGCACCGTTCAATCAATTGCCAAGTTGTCAAAGTGGTCACTAAAAATGATGCCAACTTGTATCTATCACCAACATTTCGCTATGTTTCCATTGAATCTCCATTATAATGTAAGGAATGGCGTTGCTTGCGAATAATATAATTTTATTATAAAATAAATACAACAGAAACTAATAATAACGTATTAAACATCCAGGTATAAATCATTTACAACTATTTCAAGCGTTCATACTCAAAATTTATAACAATGTGCTATTTTTGCTGAGCAGAGATTAGCTTAGGAATGTGTTTTCAAAAATCGACCCACAAAAGTGTTGCGAGTCGTTATAAATTTAAAAAAAAAATCTTTTTTATCTTATTAAATCTTTCATACTTAAAATTTAACAAATATAGCTCTTTTGTTGAGCTGAGATATGCAAAAGCTATTTTTTATTTTAAAAAGCTTTTATTTAACTTACAATGTATGTATGTATGTATGTAATTTGTTCGGGTGGAATCTTGCAACTCAATTTTGAAGCTGATATCTTCCTCCCATTGAGCTGAAATTTTGTATACACGTTTAGTTTGGATGACAATGCATGTTTTGACCATTTATATTCCGATATTGCAATTAATTAAAAAGATATTAATTAAAAACGTTAAACTAGTTTTGGGCGCCAACTTGGATATATCTGCATTGTTGTAATAATTTTATTGTTACAACAATGACAAAAGTTGGCGTCGAAAATCGGTTTTCAGCCAAACTGGAATTTCATAACGTTGCGCTATTGACAGTATTAATTAACTTTGTCTAAAAAATAATTACATTTCTACAACGTAAAAACAATCTAATTTCTACAACGTATGCAATTTTTTTACAAATTTCTATCTATTTCCTTGGATTTAAATTCAAAACAAAAAAGTAGAGCTATTTTTCAAGTAGATTGGTACATTGTATACCTTTCTCAACGCTGCCAAGTTAAACTGAGATGGAGTATTGAAGAAATTCTTTAAATAATTTATCTAACTTTAATCTATGAAACTCAGACAAAAAATAATTACAGAATCGGAAAGATCATTTTTTTAATGTATCTTACCCATCAAAAAGGAATCCGCTAGGAAAACAATAAGAGAAAAATATTATCTAGAAATGCAATATATTTTCGATTAAAAAAAATAATTTTACAATAAAATGAAGTAATTTTTTAAAGAAATTTTCTAATTTTAAGCCTACGAGTACTTTAAATATACCTCATTTTATCACCAGTAATCTAAACACACACTACGACATGTGTCCTTAAATTTAATTACAAATAGAATCTGTTAATTTTATTTGAATTTAATTATTGATTTTTTCAAAATCAAGTTTCTAAAGATGATCTGAGCAATTAAAAAAAATAGATTCTTACGTAGAAGATATTCAATGTCCAGCAAAAAATTATCATTATTTGATAAAACTTTCTTTTTTGATTACAAAATGCGTTTTTAGTCTTAAGCATTTTATTGATTAATACAAATATTTAAATGCCTTTTGAAGTTTTTAATAAACAATTAAAATTTTCTTCTAATATGTTAGAGAAATACATCCCTTATCTTCAAAATATTTCAAATAAATAATATATTCTTTAAGTTTTTCAAAAATAGTCAAAATTTTAATTAAACATTTAATAACTTTGTCATTTATGAAGATAATCTCACTAAACCTTTTTTTTTCGTGTGTAGAACAATGTTAGCCAAAATCTGCATGAAGATTGAAAAAATTGCTTAAAAATTACGGATTTAAAAAAATTGTGTTTTTAGTCTAATACCATTTTGCGAGAATTAATTCAGCTAAACCAGGGATGGCGAACCAGCGTTCAATGAGTTGAACAGGCTGAGAAACCTGTCCAGCGATAACTAAAAAGTAAAAAATAAATTAAATGTAAAAAAACTTTTTTAAGAACAAGCTTTTATTTAAACGCGCTAAAAAGAATAAAATAAACTTTTCCTTTAAAACTTTTTTTACTATCAACTTATAACGTCATTACACAATTTATATGATATAAAAGCTTGTCGCAATATTTAAGTACTCATATTTACTTAGTTTGAATTTTTAAAAACCAAAATCAATCAGGTCAAGTTATTTATTTTACTTGTTTATCTACACAGGTAAATCTCGCGACAAGCTTTTATATCATATAAATTGTGTAATGACGTTATAAGTTGATAGTAAAAAAAGTTTTAAAGGAAAAGTTTATTTTATTCTTTTTAGCGCGTTTAAATAAAAGCTTGTTCTTAAAAAAGTTTTTTTACATTTAATTTATTTTTTTTATTTTAATTTTGATGATCAAAAAGTGGATTATTTAAAAGTAGCGCAATAAATAAAACAAAAAAAAATATTTTTTATCATGTTCACACAGCATTAATTATGTAGTTGAATTAATATGGCTTAAGATTCCAATTCAATTAAATATTACCTAAAGGTTTATTAAACTTTTTTTTTTTGCTAATTAACTGCTGCTTTCAAGTTTATATTATTCAAGTAAGTATACTTAAGAATTTTTGATGATGCTGAAATATTTAATCAAATGTCATTTAACTATTTTGCTTACTAATATTTACTACTCTTTAATCATTTTTTATTATGGTTTGATCTTCTAATATATTTTTAATATTTAAGAGCCATTTTTTAAAAAATTAGGAATAGCTTATTATAACCAAATATTTTATGCATACGTTTTGACTGAATTGGCAGTTTAAATCATTTTTTGTTCGAACTGTCACATTATTCAAAGGTTACATAAAAATGTAATCACGTGTTCTTCATCGAATTCAGAGCTGTCATTAGTTTTGTAATTGTAAAATTTAGATAAAAATTCAAATCCTAGATTGTGTAAAGATGTTCAAAGTATTGAATTCTTCAAAAAGAGTTTCGAAATTAAAGTTATGTATTCTTATTTCTGTTCACTCGTGGAATTATTATTGTTGACAAATATTTACTTTTTGAAAGGAAGTTTCTCCAAAAAAAAAAAAAATTCGGCAACAGCGAAGTACATTAACTCATTGGCTGGGAACACGTGATTGTATTCATGTGACTATGACGTCACATAAATTTGACCCGTTCTACGTCTTTTAATCCCCGCTAAGCTCTCACTACAATAACTCTTTCCAAAACTATGTTTATCTGATTAATGAATTTGTTTCAAAATTAAGAGGATCCATCACCAATAGCCTCGTGTTGCTTCAAAAGTACGAGGTTTAGTAAAAAAACCAATTTAATAAATGAATAGAATTTAGAACGTCAAATTTAAAGATAATAGATGAATAAATTTTGTATAAAATGTTACAAATGAACTGAAGAAATTTTTTTAAATAAAAAATCATTATTTGCTTAAAGCATGCTGTATTTTTGTCAGTTTTTATTTAACATTTCCTTCAAAATTCAAAAATTGTTTTAAAGACCGTCGTAAGATGAATTATAAATAACATCACGATATTTCAAAATTAAGCTGAACTCTTTTCATTATTTAAAGAATATATATACATATGTGAGAATGACTTAGATGAAAGCAATTAGGTATAATAATTAATTCAGATGCTAAGCAATTATATATAATTATTCGGATGGTAAGCAATTAGATATAATCATTAATTCAAGCAATATTTTTTTCATGCTATTTCAAAAAACTTAAATAATTTCTATTCCAAAAATTTGCATTTTCTTAAAAAATAGTGCCCAAATTGTAGCTCATTTCTTTTTATTATAAACGTATCTATAAAATGTACTTATAAATTATGCCATCGCGACCCATTTGTGTTAAATCAAAAGATGTTGCCAAGAGCCGCCGTAAGTAGCCAATTGTGAAAAACGTTCCTGCATACGTTCGACCACAATAATAAAGACGATAGCTTTAAGCTTCATACATTGAATTAGCAATGTATTTTCGTTGGCGAAATTGGTCTTCGGTATAACCAGATTAGTACCTAAAATTATCTATTTTTCATACCTTATGTTTCCCGTTTCGGTAGTACATACATTGACAAAGAGAGAAACTTCAGAATCAATCAAGCTTTAAAAGCAATTCCTTTTCCATAATAATGTGTTCAAACCAGTCTTTTAGTTCTCAATCCTCTAATTTACTTATCTCAGAAGAGATTGCTGCTGAATTATACCTGACTGAAATCAATAAGAACCGAATTGGCCTGAGGATTAAACAAGGAGAAAGGCACAATGACAGGGATACATTTTGATGTAATTTATGAGGTAAAAATAGAGAAAGTCGAAGGGAACAATTTTTGAATGCAACAATAATGTGAACTGTTTTAGAAATATATTTGCTCATACGCATATATATATATATTTAGCTGTATTAAATCATACTATTAAAATATTAAATGTTTTCAATGAGAGGATTATAAAATTAAAGCGAAATTGACGAAAACCGGGTTACTACTAAGAAATGAGTCATTGTTTTATTTTAAATCTCATTGACAGTATTTGATATTTTTTTAGAACATTATCGGAGATCTTCTGTAGTAAAAAGATTATTTCAATATTGCTTCGTCACTGGAATTTTTTAAAGATATTTGCAGAATTCCACTTAAAGAAAAGAATAATTGTCTGTCAGTGAATAAGTTTAATTTTTTTAGTGATATATATAGAGAATTCTGCAAATATTCATTTATTTTGAATTTAAAACAATTTTCGCAAATTTCAAAAAGGTAAGACCCTGGAGGATTAGCAGCAAATACAGTCAGACCTCTATTTGACGAAGTCACTAAATCCCGAAAAAAGGTCGTTATGTGGAAAAAATATTTAATAGAGATTAATATTTCAATGTACATTAAAAACCACATAAAACAAATTTTAAATTCTTAAGCACTGTACATTATTAAAAAAAGTGTTTGCTCTCACTCACTCACGCGCGCGCACACACACACACTTTTTTGTAAATTAATATCTATTTATATTATAAACTTACCCATTAAACAGAAATCTGAAGACAAACAAGAAAAAAAAACATTGCTTAAGAATACATTGTATTTAAACTTTAAAAATAATTTTATATTAGAATTAATAAATTTTAATGACAAAGTCAGGTTTTAACCATACAAGTGATTTTAAACATTCTTTAATTTTATAACCTGTAATTTTAAACATGCATTACCACATGCGTCCCTAAATTTAATTACTGATAAAACCTGTTAATTTTACTTGAGTTTTTATATTTGAAAAATTATGGCAATTTTATTGCACTAGGTGTGTTAGTTGCATGGTAAAACCAGTTCAAAGCCACTGATCACCATAAAATGAGTTAAAAGAGAGAATAATTTTAAATGTCTAGGAATATTTACAAAATAGGGAGGAAAAAAAATCGAATCTCAGGAGAAAAAGCTCGTTAAATAGAAATGAACTTCGGTATTTGGAAGCTATTTTACGAAGAAATAGTAAAATGTTCTTGGCAAATAGAAAAATTCGTTAAATAGAGGTTCTTAAAATAAAGGTCCGACTGTTTTTAAAATCAAATACCCTAACTAACAGCGAACAATTAAGACATATAAAATCTTTTCCAAAATGTGTGTACCTCAAAAATGAATAAAAAAAAAATTTGCACATGAGAAATTGAGGTCTAGACTTTTATGAAAATTCACGGTGAAACATCATACATAACATAATAATGAACGTTTTAAAGGGATAAAATTTAGATAATCCGGGAACTGAATTTAAATTTACGCATTATGGCTGTATTATATGTTACCTCCCAGTTTCTTAAAAAAAGTCTCATTTTTTTCCCAAGTAATTACGCACTTTTTATAAAACAAATGTTTATAACCGAAAACACATAAGTTTTACATTTCTTTTTTGAATGTGTCTATACATGTAATATGTAATATGTGAATGTTAATATGTAATATGTAAATGTAATTAAAATATATGTCACCTTAATTTTAATTAGAATATTAATTCTATTATAGAACATTCTTAGAAAGGAAATAACTTGTGAAATAAATATTTCTTGTTTGGTTTATCATTTTTTTTTTTAGCTCTAACTGTAAATATGTGACTATAGCTGCAATTTGTATAAATTCGTATGGATGAACTATTTGAAGCAATTGAATATTTTTTTACTCCATTTTATATTGCAACTTAAAGTGTATTTTAGTTATTACGCATTAATATTCCCTTTTAAATATAGAGCAAAGTTTTGAATCCTTCTAAAAAAAAACTTAATTAGTAATTGTACATAATAAAGTTAAAAATAACTAAAATTTTTAAGACATTATTAAAAATTTTGTGGTTTGATAAACTGTTAATCAAATCAATAGAATTTAAATTTATCAAATTTGAAAAATCAACTGCAAGGTGTTTATTGAAAGGGATTTAAATACGTGTACTACGAGAGATTCTTTTTTTTGCATTGGTTAAAAAATTATTTAACTTTTCTGATCCATGTTTTAGCTTCTGAATCGAATAGAAATGTAATACGAATATAGTTATAAGCCAATAAAGAAAATGCTTTTCATCCGATGTTTGAGCTAATTTTACTCCTGAATATTTCAATTAAATTCTAATTTTGCTTAATTTCTTTGTTTACACTTACACTGATAATTTTAATTTATTGGAATTTTCGTGTTTACCCCAATAATTTTGCTTAGCGTAAGTATTTATTATGAAGAACAGAATTATATGCGTTTTAAGACACCTACTGCAGCGATTTCATAAACGAATATAGTTTAGAAAACGTTTAGTTAAAAAACATTTCACTTTGATATATGTCATAAATTCTCACTTTTTGGCTTTTTGATGTAATGCTGCTTTACTATTTATAAATTTTTTTCATTTCAGATATATTGCACTTGGGGAGTTGTTCGACTTTTTAAATCAATGGGCTTCGTTCCAAGTAAGTTTGTTTTTAGAAAAAAATTATTTAAGTATTTTATGAGGCTTTTTTAATCTGAAGTAGACATATCTGACGCTCTTACGATACGAGCATTTTAAAGAAATTCCATGCTTAATACAACGTCATTACTAAAGAGTTAAAACGTTTTTTTAATTTCACAAATTATGTAAAATGTTTTTATATTAAAGTTTAAACTATTTTGACAAAATGATTTAAGCTTTTGGGATGGGATTTCTAAATGGGAAAAAAGTACTTTATAGAAATACGAAAACTCTTGTTCTGGAACTTTTTAACTTTAAAACATATTCATACCACATAACGTTGTATAATCAAAATAAAGAAACTCTTACGAGCTACTACGATATTAACGCTACAGCAGCTCATAGAAGAAGTAAATTATTTCCTAAGATCATTTTACCTCTGAAATGTCACGAAAGGAGATGAAGGTTGGAAAAACTAAGCGCCCACACCGCCAAACTACAATGTGTGACATAGCAGGACGTCTTAAGGCATGGGCCAACTGGCCCGGGCCCAGGACTTTCCCTCTGAGGGGGCCTCGTTTCGCACTCGACTCTGTCTTAATAAGATCATGATCCGGATAATTTAATGGTCAAATATTATTCCCGTACATATTTTCCGAAAAAAAGCAATTTCAAACTGTATGTCAACTAGCAAAAGTAGTAAACTGTATTATTATGTGATAACCGTTTTCCATGTCTAAGCCTAGTCTTATACCATAAACAATAATTCAACTCCTTTAATCAAAATACGTCATCGGTCAAGCCGGTTTGTGTCTATTTTTTAAAGACCGCATTGTTATCAAAGTTAGGTAAATGCTTTATCTCATGTATCAAAATTATTACTAAATATTGTTCTTGGATAACCATATGGTCGTAGTAGACGATATGAGCCTGGTGACCTTCAAATCGAGCAGTAGGTTCGAGACTTGACATACGTTAGGCCAGTGCTTCTCAAACTTTCAATATTTGCGACCCAATATTCAATCTTAATTTTCATAGCGCCCCCTCCCTCCATACAAATAACGATACATTGAATTCAATAATACTATACTTAGACGCTAAAGCAACAATACCTGTAACCTCTTAAGTGCTATCGACGTATATATACGTCTTTCCGAAGTACGATCTTTCTGTGCACAGCTATCTATAAAATTATTCCGAAGGCCTTGGAATGCAATGAAAGGACCTTGACAGTGTCGTGAAGGATTTAATTATATCAGAGGATTTCCTTCCTTCTTTCTTTCTTATGGAGACATTGGGAAGCGAATCGCGTAACTTTTAATCAGCAGTTAAGGTATCACTTATAAGCCGAACAAATTATCAATTTTTGTATATAATTTTATTTATGACTAGCACATGGGTCGTGGCCGGGGTAGCCAAGTGGTCTAGGCATCGGATCATGGCTAGCGTGTCATGAGTTTGATCCTAGTAGTACCACTAAAGACCCGCCGTGTAGGGGAGTGTTGCACGTTAAATCTGTCGAGAGCTCAAACGTCCTCCCGTTGGTGTGGTGCGGTAGTTAGGAGAGGGGGGGGGGTGCCAGCTCAGATGTCGTCCGCGTCACTTGACCATGGTTCAAAATTAACGCGGACCGTCGCAAAAAACTTCGTGTAGCTAAAACAGTGCGACGTTAATATTCACTCACTCACTCAACACATGGGGTCACTGGTAATTATTAAATTTGTTATTGACTTAGTATTGTTAAATTAATTATAAAATAAGTTGTGGAGTACTGATACATTTATAAATGTATTATTTTAGTATAAATGTTAATTAAAATTTTTATTATATCAGAATGTATTTTGTTTGTTTACTTTCAGTAATTTAATAATTTTTTAAATAATCTTTTGTTTTCGACTTCTCGATATGATCGCCCTCCCCCCACGTAGAATTATCACGTCCCACATTTTGAGAAACGCTGCGTTAGGTGGAATAAATGAAGATTAAAACTCATTAAATGGATTACGCTTAATATCGATCTGTAGTAGGATGTAGAAGTTAGATAAGGAAACTTGTATTCAGGTGTACTTTTCCTTGACCATATTTCAAAATTGTAAAAGCCTTCACCAAATAACCTTGCCATATAATTTCTCCGTAATTAATAAGTCGAGATTTGGTTTCAAATTATAGTTCTATCAAAAATCACCGAACCGAAAAATGGGGGCAGTACACTTTAAGTTAGCACTAAATATCGAAGTTTCCACTTTATGAGAATAGAAGCAATTAGAGTGAGCTCACACAAAGTCCTTGTCAGTTGATTAGGGTCTAAATGATGAAGTTTGTTAGCGCTA
>BMAO01012856.1:0-23204 GCA_019973975.1 Trichonephila clavata
GACAGAATTTTCCATTAATCAAGTGATTTCATTATTTATAAACCTTATGTGTTCAGATTTTGTTGTCCTGGGATTGTATTTTGAAAGATCATGAGTGGTAAAATATGAGTTTCAGTTTACTTTGACATACACCTAAAATTTTTAAAGGTAATTATAATATCACTAATGTGGGAATTAGATTTCCATTTAATACTCTGCATGGAATACTTTTTGAAAGAAAAATTTCAAAGATAAATAGGGTTCATTATAAAAAATAATTGAAATAAATTTGCTTTTAATTTTTAAATGACGAATATAATTTAAATTATTATTTTCCAATGTAAGCATAAAAGATAATATTTAATATCTTGTGTAGTGAATTAAATATAGAAAATCAGTCAAAGAACATTATGTATAGCTCTATAATGTTATTCATAAAATATTAATATTTTATTTTTAAAGTGAGACAGGTATTTACCATTCTCACATACATTCTTTTTATTTAAACCTCGTTATCGACATGTGATGCAGTGATTATCAAACACAAAGTAACTGGTAATATTCACTTACTTGCAATTCGAAATTTATTTAAACATCCAAAAATGTTCATCGAATGATGTTTATGAGTAAATCAAATCTAAATATATATTTTTTGAATATTTTATATTATTTATGTTCATTGATGAACAGAGATGTTTCTGATT
This sequence comes from Trichonephila clavata, assembly GCA_019973975.1. Lineage (NCBI taxonomy): Eukaryota > Metazoa > Arthropoda > Arachnida > Araneae > Nephilidae > Trichonephila > Trichonephila clavata. The sequence goes on from BMAO01012856.1 coordinate 684, forward strand.
AAAAATAAAACAAAATGTAAAAGTTGTCTTTGTTCCTCTTAACCGTTATACATAGTTAGAGTCCCAAGAGCAATAAACTATTGCTCTAATGGTTTATTTTCTTGACTCCTTTTATTGATATCAACAAAAGCAAAGAAGCAAACATGTCACAAACTAATGCTTCTTCTTATAAATGCATTTTCCGAGCATGCGCATTCAAGAATAGTGAAGAAAAACAACACTTTTATCGTTGTTTGTTTCCTTGTCCTTTTGTGTCCAAGTGACAGCTGCGATGAAATACGATAGTGTTCTAATGACCATTAGCTTGGAGGTCAGCAGACTGACCCGATCCTGCCTTTATTGGCTTATTCATTCCGATTCAACGGTTCATTAACCTTTGGATAAATCTCTTCCAAGATATAGCTCTTAAGTAACTGAATCCATCTTTCCTATCTTTACGTGGCTTTTCAAACAGTTTACACATCTATGCCATTTATAGTATTTCACGGTGCTGAAAATTTTGAGTTAAGCAACTTGTTTACCAAAGAAAAATAAGATTTAAAATTCCGATAGTATATATTTGCAGAAGATATTTTATTGAGGATTGTAATTCTCCTTTTTTCAATGGGTAGTAAGTATATCTTGGAAAATGGATGCGGATTTTTTGTTGTTAAAATTTTAAGCAATTAATTTGCTAGTAATGTCAATAAGATATTTGGAAAAACTTGTAAATATTAATATCGCTTAGTTAATCTCAATGTATTTCAAAATTAAATTGCTATACATTCTTTCTTGTTTGAAGAAAATTTGGATTTATCTTTATAAAAGTAATTATACGTAATATAGCTATCTTAAGGTAAAAAGTTAGCTCAAAATAATACTGACAATGAAATCTTGAAAGAAGACTGAGATTATATATTTCTGTGTGAATGAATGTGGGAATATTAACGTCGCAATGTTCAGCTACACGAGGGCTTTTAAGCACGACCTGTAATTTTGAACCATGATCAAAAGACGAGGACGACACCTAATCTGGCACCTCCTCCTTCCTCATAATTAATACACCACACAAACGGGAGGACGTTTGAGCTCGACAGATTTAGCGTGCATCGTGCCTTACACTATGGGTCTGTGGTTGAGCTCGAACCCATGACAAGCCAGCTTAATGAGTCCCTTATACCTGACCACTAGGTTATCACGACCACTATATATATTTCTGAAAGTTATACCTTACGGAATATCTACTGACTTTTATTATAGGCATTTGTAGTTCATCAATCATTAGTAAGAGGCTTACGATATTCGAATCCAGTACGTCTGTCCGCTTTCACTTTATCATTACACTGTAACTGGCGTATGTTTACTTTAACAATAAAATAAGATGTAATTTAATGGTGCGCGTTATACGCTGATATAAACGATTACTTATATAACAAAGATGAGTATATAAAAATTATTTCACACATATTGAAATACTTTATTTTAAACAATGGTTGTCTTATGAACTAAAGAGTTGTTGTCTTGTATATACTATTTTTCAGAAGTCAGGTTAATACTGAATAAATTATTTTAAAATGATAAGAACACTGTATACTAACATTTTAGATTTTTGTGAAAAGGGTGTTATACGGAGAACATACCTAAAATAAAAAGATATATATTACGCAGTTTTTGAATTATAGGCGCGTATATATTACACTGGTGTGCGTTATACGTACATTTATTTGTAAGTAATTATATTCTATTATTAATAAGAATAAAGAGGAATTGTTCTAACTGTAACCATTATTTATAGTAGTTGAGAGTAAAACAAAACAAAAATTGTTGTCTTCGTCACATGTTTTTTCTTTCTACTACCCATCTCATTTATGCCAACTATAGCTTGCCACAATTTGAAGGTAATAATGTAAAAGATGACAGATAAAATATATTAAGGTAAGGCAACTGAAATTGTTTCTAAGCTAAAATGATGCTGAAATTAAATGCTTATAAATTACCCTGAGAATTTATTACAACATATCGTTAGTACAATTGCTTAGCGTTGCATATATTTGCATAAAATTTCAAACCATTTTCTGAATGGGAATTTATATGATATCAGTACATTATACTCCTTTTCAACCCATCTTGATTTATGAACAGGCATAGTAAAATTAAGATTTAAAATACTTTACATTCATTATTTCTAGTTTCACAAATTATTAAAAACATTATGTGAGTAGTTGTTTAATATATAATTATAAACAATAAACAATAATTATAATAACAACAATAAACAAAACAATAATTATAATTTTCAATTTTTCTATATATATGAGTATATACACCGTTGAATAATAAATGTATTTGGAGAGCATGCAAACCATATAAAATTTACATCATACGTTGGTGATAATGAAATATGAAAATCATTAGCATTATATACAGACGCACATCATGGGCGATCCATATCGCTACCCGCAAGCGCTACATAAGGGGAGAACAGATTAGCGATTTGAAGTATTGCAATTGTTTTTTCGTGCATTTTTTTGTTACGTAAACTGTTTACGTATGCCTCGTGAAAGACATCAAACGTCTTTTGACTAAGTTTCGGAATTCGACCGAGGAAGAATAGTAGCCTATAGGGATTGCGGATCATTCTTTCCAGAAATCGGTCAACGTGTTGGATGAAACCAAGCAACTGTGATGCGGATCTGTCATCCCCGGATAAAGGAGGAAACAACGAACCGACGGGGCCGATCGCAGCCACCTCGTTGCACCATGCCCGTGATGAAGCGCCGATTGTGCTCATGGGAATGATAGGACAACATATAAAGTTTGTTACGAATCATGCGGTGTCCGCTCGTACCATTCAACGTCGTTTGCAGCAGAGTGGAATGTCTACAAGGTGTCCATTGCTCCGTTTACACTTGACTGGAAAGACAAAGGGGTGATTAACGGTAGACATGGACAACGCAATAGAACGATATTGCGTTCACTGACGAATCCTCTTTCTGCCTGGAAAATCACGATGGTCTAATTTGAATTTAAAGACACTGTGGTGAGAGGCTGCTGAACTGTTGCGTTATTCATCACCACACTGGTCTTGCACCCGGAATCATGGTTTGGGATGGTATTGGATTTCACTTCCGCACCCGTCTAGTACGCATTGCCGGCATACTGAACAGCCAACGATACATCCCGTGGTTCTCTCATAGATTCAGCGCCATCAGCCATATTCCAACCGAATAATGCGCGATCACACGTGACACGCAATGTTCAAGATTTCTTTTTATCCATCCCCCTCAGGGGGCTCGCCTTCTTTAGGTGAGTACGGGTGTCACAATCCCGAGGTGCCCTAGTGATCTTTTCCTTTTCCCACAGGGTTTACTGTCTTTGGTAAACACGGGCTTCACGTACCCGGGGTACCCTAGTGATCCTTCTCTATTTTCGACCCTCTTTCTTGTCATTCAATTCATTCTTTCTTTATTTTCCCGTCTAGACCACAGATATTAAAACAAATGTTTGGCGCAGTATAGCCGAAATCGGCTCTTGCGCCAATAAACCCCAAAATCACTCACTCACTATTTTTACCCATTAGACTGAATTTCTTCCTTGGCCTGCTTGTTCCCCCGATCTATTGAAAATCGAAAACTTGTGGTCCATGCTTGCACAACGACTGGCTCAGGATACAATACACGGTGCTACAACAAGTCAATGGCGATGTGTGGAAGCCGCAAGGACTGTACCCCGAGGATACATCCAAAGGCTCTTTGATTCTATTCCGCGTCATGTGGCAGCAGATATAGTCTACAATGGCGGTTACACTAACTACTGATTTTGTCATCATCCACACGTCCCAAGAGGTGGCAATTTTAATCGTTTGATCTTTGTACAAAATGCCAAATAAATTTCTCTGAGATATCTCTGGTCCTCCTTGGTGTTGGATTTTGTGTGGCATGCAGTGTATATATGGGTATTTGCGCGTGAGTGTAATATTACAATATATGTTAGAAAAATTATATCATCACCAGTAAAAGAAAGCTTGGAAGATGCTTAAAACTTAACTGTTATATATTTTTTTATTTCTTAGCATATTTGCCTTAGCCAGCACTAGCTTTTTGGTAGATTACAGAATTTTTTAAATTTTGATCGATTGTTAACTATCATATGAGCATCAGATATGTTAAGATACTTCTTGCATTTAGTAGGAATATAACCCAATGGTAGAAATAAACATTGTTCTTCGTTTACGTCAGAGCTGTTGTTAAGGTTGCTAATCATTTTTACCCCAATTAATTGATAAGGTTTAAACTCCTGTGGGTATTTCCTTGTTTCTTGTAAACCCCCCAAGCAAAACATTTACAAGTTACATTTAAAGGTTGACAGACTATGCAGTTCTACATAATGTGAAATTGAAACAAGTCAATGAAAGTTAACGTTATAAAAAGATGGAACGAATTTTTTGGAAACTTTGTCTCATATTTTATCACATATCTGAAGAAAAATATTGAGCTTCGTGACTTCAATAAAGTAACAGTGTTTATTTATATCTGATTCGATATAATATTGAATTTCTAGCAATTTTCAAGCTACTATTTTTTTTTTTTTTGCAAATTACGAATCTTTGTATTCAGCAGTTAAAAATCCCCCAAGAAAAGTATTGCAAAAAATATTAATAACCGTGTAAACTAGGGTTTGCAATCCCGTGCTATAATTTCAATCCCGAGATTTCGGGATAACTTTACCCAAATCCCGGGATCCCTGGATTAGGACTGAAAAATTTATGAAAAATACTTACACATTGGCATGGTTGAAATTACATAATAAAACTAAAAATACATAATTAAAATAATTTTATTAATAAAAAAATTTTATGTACCAACTTTTAATAACCATTTCCATGCATTGTCATCCATTTCTGAGCTATGGCCCAAATTTCAAGTCTCTAGCTAATCGGGAAGTTAATTTAAAATCAATTACAAAATTCCACCCAGACAGACATTCAAGAAAGTGAGTTAATAAAAGCATGGTAACATGGAGAACCCTCTTTGACCCCTGAGCCAAGAAGTTTTATACGTAGATGCAACTTGACCCGTGCTATTGACAAGTGGTCTTTGTTCGTGCAAGTTTGTGTAAGTTCCGGAGTTAGGGGCCTCTGTCGAAATCCGGGCCCACCTCTTTGGGGACCCGGGTTTAAGTCTAAAACTTCCTTTTTCACATTTTCATGCATCGTCATCCATTTTTGAGCTATGGTCCAAGTTTCAAGTCTCTAACTCATCGGGAAGTCTTTTTAAAATCAATTACAAAATTCCACCCGGACAGACAAGAAAGTGAGGTAATAAAAATATGATATAATTGGCTTAACATTATTTATTGAAACAAATCAAAACAAAACTCATTCAACATAAAAAATAAATAAATAATAGTACATAATTAAGTCATTAAAAATACTATTATTTGAACTCATCAAACATTAAGCCACAATTGAAATAAAAATCGATATGTTTGAGATTTTCTAAAATCTTATTTTAAATTTAAAACAGAATAAAAAGCTCCTATTTTATTTTCATTGACACGCCGTATTTTTTTATGTGTAATATATTTAAATTTGATAACTGCATGGGGCAAAACACATTCTAAGGAAGCAGATTTTTCAAAATTAAAATTATGAATTCGTAATTGAACTTTTTTCCCTACAAACTTGCATATACCTGCAAACAGCAAGTACAAATGATAGAATGGATTTACATAAATTTTAATTTAAAAAATGTTTCTACTTATACAACTCCCATAGAAAAAATACTTTCTTTTTCTTAAAAATCCTATTAACATTAACACTAGAAATTAATCATAACACTAAAATTCATTGTAATAAAAATACTTAAAAAACAGACTTTAATATTAAAAAAAATAATAATAATAAATGAATTGTACACACACACATATATATATTTCGCAGTCCAATAAAATTCTGTCTTTTAGCTTCCTCAAAAAATATCTTTTCGAAATATTTTTAGAAACATTTAAATATTAATGCATGCAATTTAATTTGAAAATATATTTATAATGATGACAAAATAATATTACTAAACTTATCTCTCTGTAGATTAAAAAAGAAGAAAACAATGAATAACTCTCCTATATATAAATGAGCTAATTCACAAACTTTAATTATTCAGAAGGGATTTTTTTTGAAAAAATGCCTTTTCGATGATCCAAACAGCAATAACACCTTAAAAAGCTTATGCGAATATACTTATAACAAAATATTACTCTCAAATTATCTCTTGATACATAATAAAAGAGAGAGAGAAACCTATAAAAAATCTTTTATATTTACTTAAATTGATAATTCAAAAAAAAAAATATTATTCATGGCTAATGATTAAGAAAAGAAAAATCAAAATTTATTATAAACATCAGATAAACGAGGAACACTTTTTTTTTCATTACTGGTGAACAGCAATGAATTTTGCGCAATGTCTCGTTCTGAAGTGAAAGCTCTCTACATAGATTTTGTTGAGAAAAAAATTTCAAAACATAATTTAAACAAAAACTAAATGCTGGGATTAGTTATTTTAATCCCGGAATTACGGGAAATGAAGAAATACCAGGATCCCGGGGCTGCAAACCCTAACTTAAATAGGATTTCCCTAAATGAGAGGTAAATACATAAGGTCAATATTCAAAGAGACCGGTACAAACATTTATTATGCTTTATTCAAAGTTTATCATACAGGACGTACTACAGTATTTGCATATTAATTTATATCTTAAAAAGACATCATAATTCAAAATTAAAAACTTAATTACCTGTTACTCTTTCATACGAGCTAAATGTAAGAGATTGATTTATACCAATTTCTTCGAAAACGAGTCTGTTGATGGCAGAGAATACAAGAATTTATTTCAACCTCAAGTAACTTCACTCAAGAGTAAAATAAAACATTTCCTGTAGCTAGATACCTTCCAAAATTCAAATTGCCTCTGTCCCCTTTAAGTTATCTGACATCGCACATCCTGTGGGTCCATTTTGACCCCACTCGCGATGGGGAGAAAGTTACAAAGGAAAATAAGGAAAAACATATCAAATTTCACGGTTTAACAAACACACCCGCCTCGAACCCTTCAAGGTTCAACACATAAGAAAACTGACACATTAAACGTATACGGTACAAAATAAGATACATTAAATGCAATTCCAGACTCACAATACTTTGAAAAAAATTTCAAAGTATAATTCACAGACAAAAATTAAATCCCGGGTTTTGAAGTGGCCGCGGTAGCCAAGTGGTCTAGGCATCGGATCGTGGCTAGCATGTCATGAGTTCGATACCAGTACCACTGAAGACCCGCCGTGTAGGGGCGCGATGCACGTTAAATCTGTCTAGAGCTCAAACGTCCTCCCGTTGGTGTGGTGTGGTAGTTAGGAGAGGGGGTGCCAGCTCAGGTGTCGTCCGCGTCACTTGACCATGGTTCAAAATTACGCGGACCGTCAAAAGCCCTCATGTAGCTGAACAGTGGGACGTTAATATTCACTCACTCACCCGGGTTTTGAAAAAAACAACCGGGATCCCGGGATTTCGGTATCCCGGGGCTGCAAACCTAGTGTAATTTAGATTTCTCAGTTTTAAGTTAAAAGTTGTTCAGAAAATTTTCAGGTTATTTTTGTCAATTAACTATGTTTCTTCAGTAGCAATTCTTTCATAACTGAGAATAAAATTATGCAAAACATCCAGAGAAGCAAATTCAGAGAACTGTTCCCTAATAACACGTCAAATTTTGCTGGTCACAAAACTAGCAGAAACTTAAATCATAATAAATTCATAGAGCAAAATATTATGACAGTTCAGTACTGAAAACGTTTATATGTCATATTCTCAATTATTAAGATACTAATAATTCATTTATCGTATAAATGCTTTCGATTTTTAAGGTAAAAGGTACTCTACGAAATGCAGTTACAAACTGTCTTTCTAATCTGAAGCTGAAACGAGAAAAAGTAACACGAAGAAGAGAAAAAAAATACCTTAAGATAAGATTCAGAAACATGAAGACACATTCTGTTAATACGTGTCGAAATATTGGGCGCAATCTACCACATCTCTATAGTTGAAGGGAGAAGGAATCCATTAATTTAATAAATGTCTATGGTGAAGCGGTCAAAATGTGTTTCACTAAGTGAAAAAGAGACAAAGACTTTTAACTATCACAACCTCACTAAAAGAGCAATTCTTTTTTTGACACTTTTTCGGGTTTTTTTCCCTTGAATATTCTGAAGTAAATTTTATTTATTATTATAAATATATTTTGATAACTGACGGTATTTTTGTTTTATATGATAATTCATTTATTTAATTTTCATGATTTATCCGATAGGTAAAAAAATTGAGTTATTTTATAATTATCAAATTCCATACCATGTCACCGTGAATAAGTTCATATATGATATGCTGAAAAGCTAGCTCCTTGTTTTTTTTTTCATTTGATTTGTGAATTCCAATTTCCTAGCCTAATTAATTTTAGCATTAGCTTTAATTTAAAAATAGCTGTCATAAGAAATTGGTTGCCATTAGTAACTTCTTTATTTTTCATTATTTCTGGTACAGCAGTTTTGCGTTGCAGTGGTTTCTAAAAGCATTTCCAACCATATAGTGTTTTTCATGCTCAAGAATGATTCTAAATTTGTTTTGAAATGTAATGAAGAATGAAGAAGTGTATTTTACACTCATGTATAGTTTTTACGTAACACTATTTCTTAACAATAATACTGATAAAATTTGTTATTTGTTCAAAAATAATGTTGTCATACCTCACATTGGATTCCGTTCAATAGCACATCAGCTATGTTTTTTCACACAAATGCCGTCATCTACTCTTTTTTACAAATTTGGCGCGAAGAAATGAAGAAATGAGCACTAAACAATGCAACAAACTCAATGTAACGTAAGCGCAGTAGAAATTTCTGAAATAAACCTGTTTTTATATCTATCACGTTACACAGACCTATATGGGGTTATGCAAATATTTTATTGCGGAACTACTTTCGCATTTCACTGCAAGGTACATATGCAAATTTTGTTGCTGTAACCTTTGTTCTCGATTTATGCACATTTTGCAGTTTGTTGGTCGTTTTTTGAGACACAATGTAGTTTAAAAAGAAAGAAATACTATTTTAAACCCCACACAAATAGAAGACAACGGTAAATAAAAACTGAATCACAAGGCTAACCAAAAGCAATGTATCAACGTTCACCGCATAACTAACCCTTTCAGGAGAGCGACTGAATTTTAACCATATCTTGAGAGTAATACAACACGAAGTCCTGATGATGTACAAAAAAAAGGCAGTGTTTTCTTTTGGGGAATCTTCGACATAAGTTTTGATTTAAAGTATCTAAAATGTAATATTTGATCTTTCAGCCATCAAGATTGTGCGTGAAGAGCCAATAATTGAATTCGTCTTTGTAAAATGATTTTATATAGCCGGTTTATTGATACATTAATTTCTTCATTATTGATTCACAGCACGTACTCTAGAATGATATAATGTAAACTGTATTAGATAAATTGATTCTTATAAATAAAATTGAATTTGTATCTTTCAAATTAAAGACTATGGTTTCGTTGTATATCAAGCATATACAATTCTCATGAAAACATGAAGTAGAAATAAATGAAAGTTTTCAGTTTTCAACCTCTTTAACAGGCTATTCTACCTTTTTTCGTTAGGTTATTGTGTTTTTCAATTTTTTTATATTCTAAAATTGACAGATTATTACAAGTGCTGAATGAAGAATAGTTTTCGCAAATATATTGGGTACGTTATTAGAAATCATTATTAACATATCTCAACAATACATGTACTTATTAAATTTAGTAGAGTTAATTTTGATGCAAATAAAAAAAAATATTGTTTAAGAAAATTTTACTGCATATAACTGGGACCAGAATAACTTAAATCTCTCTCACACATAGCTTTATTATTGTACTTTTTCCACGACATTTCTCCTCAAAATAAGCCTCAAATGCATTTTATGCTACACCCATCCAGTAGAACATTAGTATCTATGACTCTTACGATTATTCTGTCTTTTCTCCTACAAGAAACCCACCAACCATGTATTCATAAACTTTATTATACTAAGGCTTAGCCATTCTAACGATTTATAACTTTCTACAGCCTTACAGTGGCCATCGGAAACCTGAAAACCTCACAACATAAGAGAAATATTATCTTTTACTCTCTTCTGCAGCTAACTGCTCCTCTACGGTAAGGATTGCCTCTCCCGCAAGATATAAAAACAAGCCCTAGTAGTTTCTTTGACGATAGACTAGTAAACGCTCCCCCATTTCCTGTTGGGATGTGGCAACAGCTTCAGGCTCTTGGGTACTCGTAAAAAAAGCTATCGGTCCCTGCAGCTAATATGGAAGATTCTTTATGACAGTAAAGGCAGCAATTTTCCAGTGATTTTCTCTACGCGGTATGCCCCCAGGTGGAAAAAGAAAGCTCCTTAGAATGTTATTTTTGAATTACGAAGATTTTCTTTGAACGGTTAAAAAATAAATGCGTCCGCCAGTTCATTTTGGAAATAAAGATTTCTTTTTCACATTGTTCTGTTAAAAAAATGGTTTGATAAACTTCAAAATTTTTTATTTCAAATATTGCCGGGATGGCCAACTCGTGGCACGCGTGGCATAGTGTGGAACGGTGGAGATTTAACAGTGACACACCAAGACTTACTGTAAAATTGAAAATAAATTATTAAATAATCATTTTTCTCTTAATTTTATTGAAATAGGGTTGTCTCAGAAAAAAACTCAAAATTTGGATCAAAATATGCTTATGAATAAATTTTTTCTGTTTTGAACTTAGGGTATCCGACTACTTGAGGCAACTATTTTTTTTTTAAAAAAATGGAGATATGAGGATTTTTTTTTCTAGTTTTTAGGTTTTTTTGTTACATTTCAAGGAAAATATTCTAAAACTAAGAAGACAAAAAGAAATTATTATTATTAAAATGGTAAAAAGTTATAAAATATACAAGAACTATTCTGTATCAAAGTTTATGAACAAATTTTCAATTGTTCATTTCTGATGTGTTGCTATGTTATTCAGGTTTGAAATGACCAAATGATCTTCAGGATAAAAGATATTTTCATTTTTACAAAAAACTAGAGCACTTTATCTTAATTATATGAAATTGCTTGAAATAACAGTGATTATATTAACACAAGGGACTAAAAATTTTGTAATAAAACAATAATTGATAAATCTAAAGGTTAAAAAACACTTCTACTATTATAGAGAACATACACAAAACATTTGAGTTAATTATTTTCAAAACTATTTTAGCAATCACAGTCCCCGTTTAAGCATTTTCAAAAAAACAAATTTCAAGTAAAACGAGTTTTAATGTATGACATTTTGCTTAAAGCATAGGTATCTGCTTTTACTAAAATACTTGTAGTTTTTGTTCTAGCGAACAAAAAATAATAAACTTGGTATTTTTATAAAGCTAATGAGATTTTTGGCAAAATTTACAATTTTAGTGTTGTCGGATACCTTAATAGAATAAATATAACTCAAAACTAGCTGAAATGTATCTAAAATAACGTAATTTTGTAAGCATCTTCAAGACCTAATTCTAATGAAGATGACTTGGTAAAAAAGAAAATTCAAAATCCCTATTAAGAAAGTGTACTGACTATTTTATATTTATTTAGAATTAAATGCTTCAAAATATTCATTTTTATTTTATGCCTTCCCTAACTGAGTGAACTCATTAAATGATTTTTAACTATAAAACCTAAGTTCGAATTTTTGTCTTATTTATTATATTATTTTTAAATCTTAAATGATGGAATTGCATTAAATAAGTGCTATTTGCTTAAAAATCCCATAATAAACCTGTATGTAACATTTTTTCACCTTTTCATTTAATATTTTTCTTGTTGGAAATGTTAAAAGTAGCACGCGTGTATTTTTTTTTATCAAATGTGGTACTCTTTCCAAAAAGGTCCTTGGCATCTTGTAATGATATTGAAATATAAATCTAGAAAAATTTAAGCGTAAGTTATAAAAAAAATGCTACACATTACAAATTATTCTAAAGTATTAATTATTTAGAAATTTTGTAAGAAGTCTTTTTAATTTTTTTTTAATTTAAAATATTCTGTAGGAAATATCAGATTATTTTTAGGTATGGAAGATGCTAATACAGGAATGTATTGAAAACTTAAATGGACTGCTGGTAGCTTTAAATGCTCCTATTAATATCTATATTATTTTATACTTAACCAAAACAAAAATTTAGTATTGAATAATAAAAAAGTTTCAACACATTCGAAATATTTATAAATCTATCCACTTTGTGTAGCAACTTTATTTTTCTCATGTTCTTGAAAATATGTTGCATTTTTGCTTTTGTCCATTCAATGCTATGAATTTATTATTGTTGAGATTCCTTTAAAACATAAAATGAAGCTTTCTGGTGTGTTTATGTCAATTATACAAAAATACCATAGATCAAATCACACATTTTCTTTACTTACAAATAAATTTAAATTTATTTATTTAATTATGGATACTGTAGTAATCTAATTCACACACACACACACACACATTTTTTCCTTTAAACTAATTTTTAAGCAAACGATTTTAAAATCTCACCAGAAGTCTTGCACATTATTATAAGAATATTTGTTTTATTTCTTATTTAATACAATGTTGCAGTTCTGTTTTTCTATATATATTATCAATGTAATTATTAAAAAAAAGGTTTTAGAAGAAAATTTGAGAAAACGCATTTAATGCGTTTATCATTGTGTGTATTTAGTAAAAAAAAACCTTTGCACACAAAAATACTTTTATTTTATCTAAAAATTAAATTTATGCTTAAGAACATTATGAAATCGTTCATAAGTGAATTACATTACACAGTTTGTTACGCTAGAGTCTTACTATTAGATTCTGATGTTATATTATTAATATTATTACAATTTACGTTTTATTTCAAGAAAAGCATTTCTACAAAAAAAGCTAGAATAATTGAAAAGCTATCAACCATTGTATTTCTTATCTAGTTTTTTAAATATGTGTTAGATAAAAAAAAGAGCAATACACAGGAAACTCTTTGATTTATTATTTTACAGTATATAATAAACAACTAACTTTCAAACATGATCTTTTTGTTATCTTTTCTTATTACATAGAACAAAAATCAGTCTCTAAATACTATTTTCTGTAGAAAAACTATCTACATTCTACATTTTGTTCTCTCCTCATTATTCTTCTGTTTATTAGAAGCATATTTAAATGCAGTATTCCTTTTTCTTGTTCGAAATAATCCTTTTTTATCCATTTTATATAGTAGCGTAACTGTGTTGTAAGTTTTAATTCCTGCTCCGTGAATTAACTGAGATATGTGGATTAATTTTTTTTCCATATTAATCGATTGGTATGTGCATAAAGTTGTAAAATAGCTGTTAATATTGATTTGTTAGATATTAAGAAGTCGTAGTAACCCACTGTATGGAGAAAATAGCCACGTGTCTGAACACAGATCAGTTTGCTGTAAGAACATATATATAATTTCAGTTTTCACATAAATTGTGAAGTTAGAAGAAACTATGAGAACACGGATTTCTTGAGGAAACTTATTTAATTTTACATTCCGAATTGAGTACGACTACTACTATATAAACTTTTCCATTTCAAAAGAAATGGAGTTAAAAAAAAAATCCTTGGTAACACCTAAATGGAAATGCTTAATGCTCAGCTCCATAATAGATTGCTTGACGCTTAAGATCGTCAAAAAAATATTCAAAAACTATATCTCAAGTTATTCGAAAACAAAATTTCAAACGCTTTTATGGTTGTGATCATAAGACATTTGCCTCCAGTAAGTGGGGAAATGAACTGTTGCCAAGCAACATCGAACGAATTTGCAACTTGCTATTCCGATATTACGAGGAGGGGGAAAATGCTCACTTTAGGGAAGTATCGAACCGGGTGATCAATTTTACTCCAAATTCTTGAGAAATGTAGCTAGAAATGACAGCTGTGTGTGTGTGTGTGTGTGTGGAGTGATGCTGAAATGTGATTAATTATATTCTAGTTGAGGTGATAGATGTGATACTGTTGATCCAATATTTCTTCGTCTTGTTCGGAAACTGCTATTTAACCCTTTATCTGCCGTCGGTACTTATTAGTACCACTCACTTTCGAATTACATAGAATAACCATTTTTACGAATATTCTGACGATATTTAGCTGGAACTCTCTTTTAATTCCACTCTAACAGAATACATGACAGCATAGGTTCTATGATGAGTATTGAGGGGGGGGGAAGGCGAATATAGTTTTAAAAGAAAAGTTACGCTTTCAGCTGGCATTTTGTTCGGATTGCAAAGATTATGATTTTTGTCCCGAAAAAAGTATTTACTGTCAAAAGGTAAGTGACTTCTGTTTTCTGTATGTTAGTTAAGACATTAGAAAAGGGTTTCACTATTTATTTTAAGTGAACAATATGTATAATTAATTTTACAGTTAAATAACATTGTGGTATTTATAAGCACCGACAGCACACTGGGTGCAGAGCAAGAACTTAGTTTTTTTTCCTTCCGTGTAGCTTAGATTTGTTTTTGTTGTGTTGTAGCGTCATCACTCCAGTAGAATAGAATTATGCTTTTCTTGCCATTTCTTTTAGCTTAACTCATTTATTTTACTTTTTTATTCTTTTATTTTAACGTTTTCAAATACTTTTGAACTTTGAATCTGAGCTTTTTTTACAACACAAATAAATGAAGTATCTATAATTTAATTCAAAAATTAGCAGCATTTTAATTTTCTTATTTGTAACTGAGATTTAACTATAGTAGGAGGTTTTCAAGCAATTATTACTACTTTTTTATTTTTTCCCCTTTTCTCAGTGTATAGAAAAAAAAGCACAGTCTTCAAGTGATTTTGGATTGATTACAAGACCTACCATCTGAAAGCAGTGATGCACTAACCGATGATTCTTCAGGTGTAGACGTCCCAACAAATTATCTGCTGGGATTTCGTTAAATTCTTAAGATGGTGACCAAGAGACTAAATAAGACTCAAGATGCATTAGCTCATGTTCAGAAACTGTAGTATTTCCTACCCAGGAGAGAGAGAGAGAGAGAGATTCAGTGCTTTAAAAAACATTCAATCGAAATCTCACACAAAATGCCCACGTGTAATGAGCTTTGTGTATTAATGAAAAGAAAAACTGCTTCTTTGGGAAAAATCAAATTAATTTTAAGTGTAAAACCTGCTTTTATGTGTAAAAAAAGACAATAAATTTTATAACTTTCAAAATTAAATATCTTATGCTGTAATATACTAGTATTCTCTGGTTATTTAGCATTTTTAAAACTCCATTAAAAGAGCCATTCGATCTTTTCGTATTATCAGAATGTTTTAGACCTTTGTGGACTTAGGGTACTTCAAAGTACCAATGTAACTAATTAGCTCTAACGGATTAACTTTCCCAAAGTTGAGTATTTTATTTATGTATACCTTTTAATTTTCAATGTAGTGATTCAAAAAAATATTGCATGAAAAAATTGCAGTAAATCATAATGCAGTATATAAAGGGTTAACACAGTGCATGAGGGAAACATATTTCTACGTTTTTTGCTGTCCCCAAAACGCGGTCAGTATTAGTAGATTTTTGCAAAATATAGGTATCATATATATAATAATAATATTACATAAAAGCTTGTATTTACTAATATTTTATTGAAGGACGAAACTTCAGTGAAATTCATGAACCGCATGCAATGTATTATTTGTATTGGAATGCAATAAATACATGTTTTAGATTTTAAAATTCTTAAAATTTTTCTCCATCTTTTTAAAGTTAATTTAAACTCTTTGGAAAATTTGGTAATAGTTTCGCATGAAGAAACTATAATGCTGTCTCATGTGTTTTAAAAATTGATATAAATTTAGTTTATTTTTTAATCTTTTTTTTTCAAAATAATTTATCACTGCTCAAATCGCAGTTTGTTCTCATATTTAAAAATCAATATAAGTAAACAATAATAGATAGATATCCACACCATAGCTCTCTAAATTTATTTCATGTATGTAATTATGAAATATGACTAATTAATATTTAAAACCGCTGGCGGAGAAAACTGTTAATTGTTCCAGAAACTTTTCAAACCACCCTCAAACATTCCGTAAAATCTAGATGCGATCCAATATACAATTTTAAATGCATTCTCAATTATTTTCTGTATTCTCTTGTAAAGAAAAAAAAACACTTATATACCTTTAATATAACATGGATGAAACATAATTTGTTTTAAAGCCTATTTTTTCAGATTATATATATATATATATATATATATATACATAAATATATCAAATAAAGATTTTGAAGCTGTTTCAGTTCTGCGTTCTTTATATTATTAAAATACTCGGATGAATTAAATAATGTCTACTACATTTTAAGACAAACGTCGTAAGTTATTCTAAAAATGGATGTTAATATAATTTTGAAATTTAAGCTAAATCCAAAGCAAAATGCTATATAGTGTCTAACAAAACTTCAAACAAGAATGCATCACCACAAATAAGAAAACATGTTTAAGCCTTGAGCTGTTTCATATAAATATGGTTTAACAAAGCGCACCAATTTTAGAAAAGTTGTAGTTAAAATACTGATGAATTCCCCAAAATTTATTTCCTTGGGAAAAACTCCTTCTACACACTTTAAAGTACTTGATGTTTACATTGAAATAAATTAAAATATTTATAGTGATTAAACTAACTGCTTTAGAGATTTTACAATAAAAGTATTTTGACAAGAAACATTTAAAAAAAATAAGCTTTTTAATACTTACAAGGAGTTATATAAAGAATTTCGAAATATCTGTATATATAAGAAAGATGAATCCGGAAGGATTACAAAGATTTTAAAATAAAGGTGAGCTCTTCTGATACCTTGTATGAAAAATGTATTTTAGTTTTTCTCCTTAAGCTTTAAAAATAGTAAACGTTTTCATATCTTGTAAGCATCGAAAGTTTTTCAAATCAATTTAAATGAAAGTAATTTCTAATATGATATATTTTCAATATTTCTATTCTTTGAAATATATATTTCAAATTTGAAAAATAAATACTCAGGTCTATACCAGAATTAAAATATTATTATGATAACTTAAAATTATTTTTTAAAAAAAAATATGATAAAAAAGCCAATTCTATTGATTTTCTAATGAGGTTGGAGCTTTAATAGTGACATAACAGTTTATTTACACGGAACATAAAAGTTATTAATGTCACCATGTTTTACAGAGCTTCAATATAGTCGCCAATTTTCTGTATAACTCGTTTCTAACGATGAGAATGTTGCAGAACACCTGTAGCAGTTCCTGTTCGTTTGATAGTTAGAATGGACCGGTCTACAGCCCCAAGAATCTCTGGAGCAATTTTGAAGTGAATGCTATGAAGTTGTTCCTTCATCTTAGGAATTAAGTCACAAGAACTTAGATCTGGGGCTCGATCATTGTCCATTAGTTCGGCAAAAGTATGCACGTTTGCTTTGCTGACATTAAGACGGCATGGTCGATGCATGTCTGCCACATTTTAGAGTGCTACAGAAATGTTGAGAGAGAGAATATAGAAATATAGAAAAATATTGCTACAGTTCTGTAAGGCAATGCAGATTCCTTGAAAGCCTCTTGAAGCCATAGATGACATTGTCGTGCTGTACGATCTTTGGCACAATCAATTTTTTTCCAACTTCTGTTGTTCTTGTTTTGGAAACATCCTGACAACACTTACATTAGACCGCAAGCTAATACAAGGATAGTTTTTTCGAGTCACTCTGAATGTGCGTGACGTAGGAAGGACGAGATTTTTTTGCTGAGAGATAAGATAGGTATGTAACTTACATCGGTATACACAACATTCTTTGGTTTTGTTGTGTAGCGTTTTTACAGCAGTGTTGCCACTATTAAAGTTCCAACCCTTTTATTTCTAAAATCACTCTTGTAAATTCGATACTGACTTTAATTTTATGGATTTTTAAATTAATATATAAATTGTGTATTATATTCGTAAAAAAATAAATGTTTTAGAGCTCTTTCAATAATTCAAATATTCAGCAAAAACATCCTTTTCCTTTTGCATTTTTCCAGAATTTTAATAAAAGACAGAATGGAAATTTTACAGAAGAAGAGTCGGATACAAAAGAGTTAAATAGTCAATGACAAGATGAGATACTTTCAGCTCGTAAATCAAATGCCTACCTTTTGTGATTTACATTCGCTGACATTTTATCTCTCTAGCTGGGAAAGGCAGGATGATCGATATTCTCCTTTTACATTATTTGTATTAAGCAAGCGATTGAAAAATTTGGTTCAATTCATCCTTTGCTTCTACATTACCTTAAATCATCTATTCACATGACATCAAATATAGCGGTCATTACAAGCGGGAGAATAGTTTTCTAAACTTGACGGACGAAGATCAAGGAATCGATTTGTTATTAACTCTACTAATGGCCGGCTCTTCGTTATTTTGTTGGGTTTTCAAGTCCTGAAATGCCCCTACTCATTGCATTTAGAGAATTATGGGGGAGTGTTTGATTGTGAACTGAATTTAAGATTTTTTAAATGTATTTCGGTATTTGTTTTTGTCTCTTATGTATATAAATAAATTTAATTACCACGTGGCTTATTTTGCATTTATTTTACTCATTTATTTGAATAGAATGGCATTAAATTACCTGACAACAATTTTTTCTGCTTGCATTGTCCATGCATTTAAATATCTGGAAACAGTTTCTTCCACCTGCATTAGATATATTTCCAAATACACCCAGCTCATTTTTACACGGTGTTTTTAGGTGATTTTGAAATAATGCGGTGCACGAGTTTAAATATTTTTTTTAATACTAATTTTTTTGTTCGAGCATGAATTCTTAAAAAATTGGGTAATTCTGCCCTTAGGTTGAGGACGATTTGATCGAATTAATGACAGTTTACGATTATAAAGAAGTCGATAATGATATGCTCAAAGAAGTTGAACAATTAACAGCTGGTTTAATTCGCGAGGGCTTAAAATTTGCTACAAATGTAGAACAACATTTTCTTACTCATGATCCTGACATAAAGTGTGTGTTAAAACTTATACGTAATCGCAAGTTTTGTGTAGCAAGATATCAAGCGTTAACAAGCAACTTGAGAAACCAAAATCATTAGTGATTGCGATGATTCTAATGGCATTTTTAAGCCATTAATCAAGTGACATTTGCAATAAAAAAACCCCCCAAAAAATGCAAACTTTTGTGACAAAATTAATTCGATTCCTATCATAACTTCGAAAGCAACATCTGCTAATTTGTTATAGGAATCATTATTCATTAAGTTTTCAAAATTATGTAGCATATTTTAAGTGAAATTTTTGAATTTAATATTTGAGTAATTTTTAAAAATATTCAATTTTGTTGAAATTTTAGCTTACTAGAGGCTTGTATAAGAAGCTTAATGCTTAATTATATGTATATATATAATTCTATAAACAAGAAATAAATATCAAATGTTCTAAGAGTTCTTCAAAATATTTTTTTCATATTAATTATATATACTAATTTATCACTAAGGTGTAGAGATTTGATTGGAATCTACGTTTTCATACGTCTTATGGAAGTTGTAGTTTGTTAAATAAATTTAATAAAAACGAACAATCATTAAATTTTAAAAAAGCAGAATGCGTAATATCTTTTACGTGAAAACAAAAAAAGTTACTGTTTGTATTAAAAAATTGAAAAATGTCCCTTTCTTATAGTATATATCATAGTTTTTTATTTATATAAAATATCAATAAATGCAATGATCATAGTTAATTGTTTTAGTTGTAACATTCAATCACTAAATACTAGCTTTCTTTGATTCTTAATCTAGAAGCGCATGGTCATTCTAAATACTCATTAAAAATAAGACATAATATTTTAAATGTAAATAACAGTAAAATAATCATTTTTAAACACCTAGAACCTCATTATTTCTTCATTAAAATTTATATCAATTCAAAGTTGAATAAAAGGAAACAGAAGGATATTTTAATTCTAATTATTAAGTTTGTTGATGCATACATAGTTAAGGAGAAGTAAATATTTATATGCTCATTTCAAACAACCAATTGAAAAACCATGTATTGAAACATATCCTACTTAATAATAATTTAAAGAGTTGAAGGGATACAGTCATATAATTCATTAATTTTGCTAATGTCGTTTGAATAAAGAATTTTAGAGATATTTATGTAATGTGAGAAATTATATCAGCTAGTTAATAGTATCAAATAAATACATTAAATAACCTATTTAAAAAATCTAGTAAATAAAAATTTAGTTTCTTTGTAATTAAAGGTATTAAGTTTTACCGTATAATCAGGCCTATAACGCGCACGTTTAACACCAAATTAAGATTAACATTTAGAGGTACGCCCTAATTTAAAGTAATAGCCTTAAAAATGATTAAAGTTGAGCAAATAACAATAATATTTCTACACATATATTTGGCCTCTTTTTGAAAGAGTATTTTCCGCTTTTAACATCCACACATTCCACTGTCGTTTTAAATTTGCTTTGGATGGTTTGTTGGTACATACACATCAAAAGGTTTAACTAATGGAGTTCATCCGTCTAGAATAAATGCCATGTCTGTGTTGTACTCTGTCAGCAATTTCTTCATATTATCCATTAGATGGGATCTGAACATGTGTGTACCATACTAAACGACTTTCTGAATTCTTTTAAACACCTGGATGCTTTCCCCAAACATTTCTTAACCGAAATTTTACACCGTTTTCGTCCATCCATCCTTTCTTGCACTTGAAAAGAAAGACCTTTGGGGAAATTAGGTATCAGCATCTCATTTCTTTTTTAAAAAACCATGTATTTTAAAAGAACATGGTACGATTTAAGCAACAATTTTTAATTTAAGGATTTTCACAATTTTTTTGGTTGCCTCCTATGTGTGTATAATATGTAAGACAGACTTTTTTGTGCTCAAAATTTCATAAAAAGCTAGCCATTTGATTTTTTAGGGAACAAAATTTGTGACGTGATTTTAAAATGCTAATTTTCCTATAAAGGTTTACATACACGCACGAAATTTAATGTACAAGTACGTCAAATTATGCATAACAAAAGTTGGTATGGGTTTTGCGATAACATGATTGTTATTCGTACAATAGTTCTTTTTATGGATACTTATTGAAAATTCCTTAAAAAATGTACAATTTTTGAGTTCAATTATTTTAAAAAAATAAGTATTGCTTTGATTTAAAAATGCATATCAACTTTTGAAACATGTACTATTAGCAATAGGTTAAAAAAATTCAACGCATTAGGCACAATAGAAAAAAGGCCTTAGCATTTTAAATGAATACAAACTAGTTATTTCATCTTTCCAAGATAAGTAAATTTAAATTTTTGATTTGCCATAGGGTTGTGAATAAAAACGAACGTCATAATTCTGTGTTTTTTAAGTTTAGAGCTTTCAGATTTTGTCAGGTTATAGAAAAGTATATAAAGAATAATTTAAGCTAAAAAATTAATTTTGATTTTTTGACCAATTTTTGTCAATTGAATCGTACTGTGTCCCCTGAATGTTGTACCACTTCGCTAAGCAAAGAGCTATGATAACATGTTCGCGACCTGTTCTTTGTGTGTGTGTGTGTGTGTGAACTGTGGAACATTGCCACATGCAAATTTTAAGTTTCTTCATTAAAAAAAAACGTGTTTACGGCGAATACACTTACAAACTTTAAAAAATGCAGTTTAAAAGTATAGATGTGCTCGTTATACAGTAAAATTTACGGTATATTTAAGTGGTAAGAAAATCACAATTTTATAAAGAAGAATTACCAGATTTTGTGAAAAAGTTATAAACGGATAATTTGAATCAGTATTTCATTATTTTGAACATCCTAAAGCATCTAATAAACCACTTAATGGAATTCAAAGAATTTTAAAAGGATTGTTTATTTAAATTTTATCTCCTCAGATTCATAAATAATGAAAATTGAGTTAAATAACTCAAATAGTTCATTTTCATTCATACTTTTATTAATAACATTCGAAGCCTTTTCTACTTGACAGGAGAGTTTTCGATCTCTCGTGATATATTACCTCGTTTACAGCTGACATCTCTTTCTTGACGGTCACAGAAGATCTTGCCGCTTGCTTTAACTGCCCAGACTTTCGGGTTCTTTAACTAGGTCAGTATGATTTCTTATTTCCACCTGAAAGTTTTTCATACCAAAAAAAAACCCTCACACAATTCATATTTTTCATATATTTTATGCTTAAGCGTCTCAAGTTTTCTTTTATGGTATTCTTTCTTTGTATGGATTTGATTATTTAAAACTAATTAAATTTATGTAGAGTTAAACTCTCTCTTTTTAATCTTAATTATAAATTAAATATACATGATAAATAATCAATATAAAATTCAAAACAATTAATATTTAAAAATTAAGCCACTTCTTACTTTGAATGAATGAATAGA
>BMAO01012857.1:0-26311 GCA_019973975.1 Trichonephila clavata
ATTACTTTTACTAGGATATTTGGATGTGGTTTTATGTTTTAAAATATTGACAGAAAAATATAACGTAGAAATTTGCAATTCCTAGAGTTTATTTATTATAAAGATTTCACGTACGCTGATACTTTAACGATATAAACAAATTTTTTAATATCTCTTTTGTTTCAATCAAATTTTAAAAACAATTGCAAAAATATTACGCAACATATATAACAATTTTTCCAAGCCCAAATTTCTGATAAATTTAATTAATATTCATTTTTATTTGACTTCAATTGAGTTCCTTATAATCTTTAATTTTCCATCATCTCAGCCTGGGTTGAGAGTAAGCAGGTCTACTAAGAGTTTGGAATGACTTGGTATTCCTATAAAGCTAATTGAGTTCCGATATTAACTTAAACATTTTGAAAATAATTAAGAAAGACAGCGACGCCATTACGAAATTATTATCTCTTTATTAAAAACCAGTTGATTTTATTAAAATAATCAATATTATTTCGTACAGAAGACATTTTATTTGAAAAATGGCTCCGCTACACAAATAAACCGATAATGTCTTACAAAAAATGTTAAAAATTGCTTACGAAATCACGAACTTGAGTTACTTCTGTTTATATGTATGATTCAGTAATTTAAAATAATCTCTCTATTAAAGGTTTTAAATTATTATTAAATCAAGTTTTATTCACAAAAATACTTGTACAATAAAACTTGATTTTTAAAGTTGCATTTTATTTGAATTTCTTATTTTTCCCACATAATGACAAAAAAAAAACAATGAGTAATGTCAAATGTTTTTTTCTTCTATTTTTTAGTTTTTAAAAATTAAATTGATTAACTCCATGTTAAATTGCTCTTCAAAAAATATTCAATGTTTATTTGATACGATACAAGTTTTACTAATGAAATGATACTAAAGTCTCAGGAAAAATACGTTATACATATTTATACTACATAATTTTTTTTAACACAAACTACAATATTATAAACGAGAGAAAGTCATTAAGTATGTCACAAAAGATAATAAAAAAACATCTAAGCATGATAATCATAATTTTTATTTTTCTACTTAATCTTCAGCAACGTTGATTCACTTATCTTATTATTTTATCAGAGCCCCGATTCCAGCTGCATAAAACTCTTTGGGTTGCTGTCTCATCCATAGTAGGATTTCATGTTGAATGTCGTCATCATCTGCAAGTTGGTTGCCTTCAAGTTGTTGTTTCTGTGAACCAAACAGATGGCAGCAAATGCCCATCTGATTCTTTTTTGTGTTCCCCGTTCAGTTGCCGAGGGACTCAACGTGCAAACACTTTTTGGAAATTCAAACCATCATACATTATGCTGTTTGTAAACCATGAGAATATTCTCTTGTCGTTGCGATGCTGTCAATTGTCACTCTTCAATCAGACCAAATTAGTTCTTTCTCCTGTTTCTCAGTTGATTTTATGGCAATCAAAACTGGACGGCCGCTTCGATCTTCATCAACAATTTTGGAGCAGCCTTGGGAAACTTTCTCAACCCAATTGCACACTGTTTTACGCAACAAATACTTCTTTCTATAAACAGGCAACATTTCTTCATGGATATTTTTTTATTCATGTAATTTTGGCCACAAAAACCGAACCACGGCCAGCTGCTCTTCTATCGTACAATCTTTCAGCACTACTACCATTTTTGAAACTGCATTACGTATGCGTGTGAATGCTACCTATTCAATATGAATTGAATATCATAAAGTTGTATGCGGCTGTCATCTATCTCCACTATTTGGAGGTATAGGTTTCTACTTTAAATACTGCCATATGCATTTGTGATTTATTTATTGACTTAGCCTCGTAAGTCGCTTTCATTGCTTTAAATACATCACTAGTCATCGAAGAGAGCATGTAGAATACATCTTTGCGTACCATTCTGCAGAAAATAAGAACAATTTTAATTATAAAAGAGACATAACATGTTCAATAGCATTTTCTATGAGGTTTATGCAAGAAGTAAAACTTTTGTATTGCCATAATAAAACATTTAACAGTACAGAAATGTATCTAAAATTTTTCTCTTTATCAAAATTAATAAAGTAGTTGTTTTGTACCTAATAGGCAGAAAGTGTACATAAACTGTAAAGTTCATAAACAGAGAACAAATATATATTTTACACGAAAAATATAACGTTTGTGATAAAATTATTGCAAGAAAATGCTCGATTTATTTTAGCGGCAATATGGTTATAGTTCAAAAACTGACCGATAGAAACGCTAATAAAAATTATCTTCTAAAAATAACTAGCCTGACAATGCTGTAGACCAGCGGTTCTTTAAAGCAGCTCCTCTCTAGAAAGACCGCGGAATTTCTCATGTAACGTTGATATTTCTCTCTTTTACAGACTCCGAAAGGCCTCTTGGAAAAGTTGAAAGATGTGCTATACTAGACTTGATTACTAAATAATCCCTAATGAAGAATTTGTACCAGAATATGAATTTTGATCAAGAATATTAAGTCAGAAAGGGATGTTTAAAATCTTGGGGGTCCGCGAAGTCCCACCGATTTATAAAGAGGGGGAGGGGTTGATAGAAAGTTTGAGAGCAACTGCCTTAGACAAAACCTTTTTTTACATTCTCATTTATATTCTTCATGAAAGTATTCTTAAAAGTTTACACAGAGTTTCTTCGTACCCTATATGTTACTATTACGCATACAAATCTCATTAAAGTCATAAAACATGCATAAATAGATTAAAAATTATACAAGAAATATAGAAAAAGTAAGACGAAATTATTTTACATCGTTGAAATTTTATAACATTTTATATTGCAACTACTAATGTAATTACTTATATATGAAACTCAAAATTAGTTTAAAAAAAGCAATATTCCATATTTTCACAAAAAAAAGGTTAGTTTTTGACATATGATTCTTCCAATTCATTAAATAATTTTACTTTTCATTTGGAAAAGTGGTATAATCACTGAATAACTTTTCTTGATATTGTTCATTCGAGTCTTAAATGGGAGGAAAGTATGTGAGAATGGTAATAAAAGGGATATGCCTCTGAGAAAGGAAAATGGAAAAACCATTCTATTTTTGAAAGAAAAAATGTAAAGTCACTCGAAATTCGTTCAGCCGTGTACTTCATTTACATAAAAAAGGAATGGGGACGCAACAGCCGCCCAATAAGCGAAAGAGTTGAGAAAAAAAAGTTCTGTACTAATATTACTTAGTTTCTCAACCTTCTGTTTCAAACTCTGTTCGTTTCCGTTGATTTATGCTTTCCTTTTAAACATTTCAAGGAAAGTCGAAAGGTCAAAGGTAATAACTTTAGATAAAGGGAAATAAAGGGAAAACTTCTGAGTGTTCCCTCTGAACTACCTTCAGAAGCTGATTCATCTCTTTCCTAAACTTAAATATCTTGGAAATAGGTTAAGTATTGATATCACTTTTTGCAATATTTTATTGTAGGATGGAGTTCCTGTTGTCAACAAAGTTTGGAAGAAAGGAGGTTTTCTTTTACGGGGCAAATGTTGCTATATTACAAATTTTTCAGCTTAAAATTTGGAACCGTGATTTTGAAAAGCGTATAAATGGATAATTTTGGTATGCTTAATGTCAGTTGAATTAGAATATACACACACCCAATTCCTTTTTTTATACGGTAGATATGTTCCTTAGAAAACCGTACAAAAAATCGCGTAAAAAATACATGCGACATATGGTAAATTTTGGGTTATGTTTTACAATTTAAAAAAAAAATCTTATAAGACAGAGCTTCTCACATTTTCAAAGTTGGCAACTCATTTTTCTATCATAATTTTCATCGCGTCCCCCCATACAATAACAATTCACTAAATGCAATAATAATGTACTTTGGCAATAAAGCTACAATACGACCTTAGTTACAAACCTTACAAATTATCAAGATGCGTATTAAATTTTGTATATTTTACTTTTAAGTACTATAGATATTTTAACTAAGTGTTACAATAAATCAATATTTTCTAAAATAATATTTTGTTTTCAACTTTTTGATAAGTTTGCACCCCCCTCCACAAGGTAATCCCTCCCCCATAGTTTGCCCACAGTTTGAGAATCGTTGGTGTAAAATAAAAAATATCCAAATATTTTGCAAAAAAAAAAAAAAAAACAAAAAAAAAAAAGAGCAAAAAAGTAATAATAAAATTTATTTTACATATCTTAAAAACATAAACAATTTACTTTTATTACAAAAAAAAATTTAAATGAGAATTTAGTGAAATTTAGCCTATAAGTGCATACATCATATAACAATTCAAGCTGATATTAGGAACAAAGCTACTAATTAACAACTTATCTCGCAACATGATAACAAACCTACACATTTATTCAACGCAACTATCATACCCAATGACTTGTTGCCGGAATGTATCTTGATTGTACTGTGTGGCGTGGGATACCTTGTGCGGTGGGGCGCAGTCGTATTGGAACCATACATTGCGGCGGTTACTCAACGACAGTCCTCTAATGAAATGGACAGCAAGTTCTTCAGAATGACATGTATCGGAATCCAGTTAACATGCCATCGTAAGTTATCGGCCCAATCAGTCTGTTTTTGAATATTCCGCACCCGACATTTATTGACCAACGGCATGGTTGACTAGGATTATTCACAACAACAAGCCTAGGATTATTCATCGATCATAAATGGACGTTCTGTTTGTTGTGCATGGTGTTATATGTAAAGCCTGTCCCATACGTCCATATGATGTCGGGGATCAGGGATGTTCCAATTTTGGGAGTTACTAACCAAATAAATACGCATTTTGCACTTTTGTTTTTTAACAGTACTTTTCGGAAGGTGTCTTTCTTTACTATATCGATGATGTTGAATAATTTCGTAATTGATATTTTTCATGTATCTCGTACTGTTTTTGAGATAACAACGTTAAATCCAAGTTTATCCGCAAGGGGACGCAGTTTGTATTTTTTTGTGTGTGTGACGCCTGGCAAATTAACTATACCTAAACCCCATTTCCATAACTATAGTTCTTGTAACCAGGAACATCTTAAGACTTTTTGAGGCCCTGGGTCCCTATACAAAAGTAGGCCCTACCTATGAAATTTAAAAGTAGACAGTATTGCCAAACACTCGTACAAATTGCAATTTAAAATGTAAATGTGCATGACTTAAAATCTCACAAACCTAGGCACAGACCGGCCCGACCGATGGACGCATTTCGACTAAATTAGTTGAATGATTGTTTATAGCGGGTTCTTAAACTTTAGATCGACAAAGCCCCATTTATACATTAGCATGACCTCACAGCCCCCAAGATATAGAACATTCATCTCTGATTCTCAACACACGGCTAAGTGGAAAAGTTCCTCAACAATCCTTACTATAATTTGCTACTTATGTAGACTTTATAAAGATTTTTTTTTACTTTAAGAAACATTTAATTCGAAATATTACGAAATACTAATTTAATACTAATTGAGTTAATCTTCTTGATGGAAGTACATGTTCCAGTAGAGTTTTTCATTGGGAGCAATTTAGAGATCTAGTCTAAGATGGCACATCATTTTATTTTTCCATGGGGGCTTTCAGAGTTTGTAAAAGGGAAAAATCTTAACATTAAATGAGAGACCTTCGTGGACTCCCCAGAAACGCGCTGAGGACCCCTAGAGTCCATGGACCACAGTTTAAGAACCACTGATTCATAGTATTAGGCATAGGCCCAGTCATGGACAACGGTCATCATATAATAATACAGTCTTACTACTTTTGCTAATGGACATGCAGTTTGAAACTTCATGTTTTTCAGACAGTATGTACGGGAATAATATTTGACAAAAAATATTAGAATGATGATCTTATTATGAAAATGTCTTGAAAGAAACTTAGCTTCCACCGAGGGCAAGGCTTTGGGCCCATGCCCGGCTGGCCTATGCCTTAATACGTCACGGCTTGTAACTGTATCCTTTGGAGGTGACAATGGATTTTAGCGGGGGCTCATTGTGTAGTTGTATATATATTGATAAGAAAAATTTGCTTAAATTTGTGTCAATGACATTCATACATTTTTTATCTTAGTATTGCCCCAAAACCAACATTTCAAATGTATAGATAAGTATTTATTTAAAATAAAACTCAGTGCATGTTACCAACGTTAAAAGAACATAAAAGTTCAATTTAAGTGTATAAATAATCAATTCTAGTAACTATAAACGAGTATACTGATCTACACAATGATAAAATACTTAACCAACCTTTCTCCAAACTTTTTGTTTTAGAAATATATAACTAATTTTTAAAGTTTTCCTTTTTTGAAAAATGTAGAAGTATTTATTTTTTAATAATAAATTCACATAAAAGTATAACGAAAAAGAATCTTAAAAAGGAAATAATGCGTGTAAAATTCATATTTGCTTATCATAAATCTAGCGAAATTATTAAAAAAAATTGTTCCTGGATGATTGATGGTGTAAATATTGCTGACATATTTTTATTTTTATATTCTGAGTTGTGTAGAAAAGGAAGTAAACTTTTCTTTCGAAAACTTTTTAAACTAGTTTTACATTTATTTCTACGTAAATATTATTTCAAAATATTTTTCTATTCAGGAGGTTTAATAACAGATATTCAGATTAGTAAAGATATCTAATTTTTTTAAGCTTAAATAAAAGATTGGTAAATGCACTTAGTAAAAGTCATTTAGTGGATATTTTTATCTCTTAATGTCTTTTCCATAATTTAAAGTCATGTGCAAGGACTCAAACATTAAGTTTTTTAACTGAAATATATCGGATCTTAAAAAACTCATCACATTTTTATAAGAGAACATAGATTTCACGATATTTACTAATTTTTAAACGTAAAATGTAGTTGATACATTATTTTTCAAATACTTCAACGCACTATTTATTATTATAATTAATTTTATTTAAACTGTGACTTGAAGAGAACATCAATATTGGAAAAACGCCATTTTATTCGTAGAAAAGTCTTTAGAAAAAAACCCTGTTTATAGTCACAGTATAGGAATCATTCACTTAAGCGTAAATTTCCTGAATTTTTTTCGCATACAAAGTAAGATATATGATCGTGCCTTGTGATTACTCAAGTAAATTTCATGTAGCTTTTTTATGACTCCCATCAAACTGCCATTAATCATTTAAGATAACCGGGATAATAAGAATTATTTGTGGTTTGAATTATTTTTTTTGTGTACCTATACATCTTAAAGAAAGTACGTTCTCAAACTTTAGGATGTTTTATTTTTATAAAAAAAATATCTTCTTAGTCATGTAAAATATTTGCAATTTCCCATAGAATTTTCAAGACTGTGTTAATTGTTTTCAATCATTTTAATTAAATAAGTAAAACGGTGCATAAATACTACTATCAAATTATAACCGTTGTTTTTCTAAGAAATAAAAAAATACTGATGTAAAATTTTTTTAGATTATTTATTTTATTTAACCTATTTTTCGAAATTATTACATTTCGTTGCAAAATATCAAAATTAAATAAGTTGAATTATATTTTTAAAAAAAGTTGGCAGAGTTTGAAGAAAAAAATTAGTTTGTAGAAAGTGGTTCGAGGTATATTTCCCAAGCAAAATAGCAGATCTTGTTAGATTATTTTACATTCTGTTAAGGTATCCGACACTCCGACAATTTTTTGAAAAAAAAAAAAAATTTGCGGATTTTAGATTAGTTTAATACATTTTAAGAAAAATATGCTAAAATTAAGAAGAGAAAAAGAAATTAATATTACTAAAATGGGGAAAATAAATAAAAATTTACAAAAAACAATTTAAACAGGGAACATTCTCTACCAAAAGTTTATGAACAAAATTTTAAATTTTTTAATTCTGATGTGTTGCTATATTATTCATTTTTTAAAATGACCTTCAGGATAAGAGATATTTTAATTTTTACAAAAGCTAGAACACTTTATCTTAGTTATTATATGAAATTGCTTAAGAAAATAATGATTATATTCACATAAGGGACTGTAAATTTATAATAAAACAGTGATTGATAAATCCGAAGGTTAAAACGCTTTTACTATTGTACAGAACATACCCAAATATTTCGGTTAATTATTTTCCAAAACTTTTTGAGCATTTGCTGTCCCCGTTTGAATATTTTCAAAAACACACATTTCGAGTAAAATGCATTGTAAAGTATGACAACTTGCTTAAAGTAGCGGCATTTGCTTTTACTAAAATACTTGTAGTTTTTGCTCAAGTGAACGGAAAATAATAAACTTGGTACTTTTTAAGGGCAATAAAATGGCATATAAAAATAAAATCATTAGAAAATTGTCGAGTTTTGATAAAATTCACAATTTTAGGGTAGTCGGATACCTTAAATGATATTTCAATATACATAGCTGTCAAAAAATAATATAATATTCAAAATTCTACAATAGTTAAAAACTTGAATATTTTGTTGTTGTTTTCTTATTTTTTGGATAATGCGGTATAACTGAATTTCTTTTTGCATAATTGTCACGTTTCTAAATTAATATTTCATGAATTTTCCAACCATCATTTGCAATTACTATAATCATTATTTTATGAGGTTAAAAAGTTTCCCAATCATATGTATATTTTTAGATCATTTATATAAATTTTTAAATTTCTTAGTTAAATTAGAAGCCGAGTTGATGTCCTGAGATTTTCGATTCCATCAGAAACCATCGTGTATTGTACCAATGTTTGGGACATTTTGATATATGAAATCTTAAGAACTTCCCTTGATCGAAATTTAAAGATTAAAAAAGTCGAATCAGTGGTTGAAAGGGCAGAAATTTCACCCAGAAATTTATGAGAAATTACTAATCATTATTTGAAACTCTAGTAAGGAATTAATTTGATAAGTGCAACATTATGTACTTTTTTCATTCTTTTCTACTACAAAAATTGGAAGAGTGGGAAGTGGCACGTATTAGGAAGACAGAACCCTGTACCTTTGGTTCCGTAAGCACATAACATACCACTAGACAAAAATGATCACTTTAGACCGGAGGCTGTTACTGGCTTATATAGAAGATACCACTAAAAGTCAATGTAAAGGAATTCAGCACATTAATAAGAATGAATTCCATTTTTAAAAAATTGCTTACTTTTATTAAAAAAATTATGTTTTTTAACTTAATTTTTTTTGTAATATATCATAAGAGGTAATATAGAAATTAGTAAAAAATTTCAATAGTGTATTGTATTTCATGTATAAAATCTAATTAATAGTAATATAATATTCTAAATATATTATGCATAATCATAAAATTAAATAGAAATTACAAGCCTCACATAATTTAACGGCAGAAATCCAATAAGCACAGCCCTACGCTATGCTACTCTAAGTGTATTTATTGCTATAATTTATGTTAAGGTATCCGAACACGTTCAAAATGACCAAATTCAGTCAAGACCGATATTTTTGTTTTTTATTGTATTCAATAGAGCTATCTTTTGACTTTACGAAACATACTTTGTTTTGTTTCTACACTACCTAGAGGCCAAGTTACAATCAATTTTATAAATTTAGAAAAACCGGAAATGGGTTTTTGATCTACCAGAAGTGGGCATTTAAATTGCTCAAAATCTATCATTGTGAGTCTGATAACTCAAAATATTACGAATAAATTTCTATAAAACTTTTTGAACCTGATATTTATGTTATATTCTAGAGAATGTACTAAAATATTTCTTATTGTATGAATACTTTTTGAGTTATGGCTTGTTATTTAAATAATGGTCTCATAAAAAATGTAACATTTCTCATAATGTTTACTCAATCAGCTCTAAAATTTTCAAATTTTCATAAAAAATTAAAATTTTAGTACATTTTCTAGATAAATGCATCTAATTTATTTTCGTAATACCTTTACTAATATATGTTTATTACTTTTTTCTCTAACTGCTTTGAAGTTTTTCAAAAATATTGCTAAAATTTCACTTATAATTATGATTTTTGTAAAATTCGGGTTATTTATTTTAAATTTTGATAGTTAAATAGTAATATTTATTGGTATTGAGTCCTAAAAGAGCATTTATAATGT
Organism: Trichonephila clavata; assembly: GCA_019973975.1. NCBI lineage: Eukaryota > Metazoa > Arthropoda > Arachnida > Araneae > Nephilidae > Trichonephila > Trichonephila clavata. Next base: position 10,043 of record BMAO01012857.1, read on the forward strand.
TTTAGTATGCTATTTTGTTAGAAAGTACTCCGAACGTGTTCGGATACCTTAATAATGTAGGCGTAAAGTATAGTAAGTACCGTAAAATCTGGCATATTACGCGTACCTATACTTTAAGGCTACATTTTTTAATTTTTAGGTATATTCGCCCTATAACGCGCACCCTCTTTTTACGAAGGCATCTGAAATGTTAGCATACAATTCTCTTATGTTTTGAAGTCATTTATTCGAGACATTATCCCGGATTTTTGAAAAAAAAATAGTATACTTCTAGAACTATAACTCTTTTAGTTCAGAATGCATGTCATTTCTTTTAAATAAACAGCTTTTCGATACGTATAGAAATAAATTTTTTTATGCTGATTTCTTTTGTTATCTTTAAACCTATCATTTTTTCATACCTGACGTATAACTCACACCCTCAAATTTAGACCTTACTCTTTGTGTTACTACAAACAAAATAAAATTGAATTTTAATCAATGTAAACGCATTCATAACTTGTACTAAAAATCACATAGGTTTTCCAAATAATTACTTAAAAGACTGTCTTCGCCCAATGTATGAAGGCCTAAACTAAACGAGGAGGAGCACATTTTCAGACAGAAAAATGACTCAATTTTCGTGAGAATTCACAACAATGTAATCCATACATTTGTTTATAAAACAGAGTTTTTAAAATTTCAAAATATTACATAAATAATAAATTTTTCATCTTAACATGTAAAAGATATCTCATTCAGCCTTACGGTATAGCAGAAAATCGCGAAACTCATTTTAGACAATAAAACATGTGTCAACTCGATCAAAAATAAATAGTATGATAAAATAAGAGGTTCTCTATAGGATAGCTTTATATCTGAAAAAAATAGTCCGAATTCCGGTCTTATTCATTAACATTAAGCGAACACAGCCTTAAAAGTACGCGTTATACGCCAGATTTTACGGTAATAATAATAAAATGAAGAAAAACATTATTCCATCCTAAAATGATATATTTTTACAAAATTAGTTTGCTAATCCGTAGTGTGATGTATCCGTTTTTCTTTCCCTAATTTCTGCGAAAAAGTGGCCTAAATGGGTGGTCAAGAATTCTGACCCCTGTTCCCACGACCATCCCTTAGAATCCGAGAGCTGACATATCCTCCAGCCTGAGGGCATTTCCGTTTCTCACGCATCTCGGAAAACAGCGTGTCTGGGGAGGAGAGCCCACAATATGCGTCAGAAAGTATCCCACGCTTTGAGGAGCCGACGGACAAGGGATGAAAGAGAAGAGCCGAAAGAAGGACCAGGAGAAACCTAGGCTTTAAAAAGGAAGGCGCGAGAATTTGCGGGGAGAACAGTGAGAGGCCTCACTAGCGTAGAGAGAGAGAAACAAACTGCGTTTGCACCCACGATTGAAGTCGGAAAGCGAATTCCAAAAGGACTGGGGCCCCTATTGCAGATAAAAACGTGTTGGGCAAAATTTCGCGAGATACTCATGATAATGAGTATGCTTTAAACGAGCTGGAATTGACAGTGAAAGAGACTTTTAAACTGAGTACCACATTGAGGAACAATTGTAAAAGCATTCAAGAATGTCTTACTTTAATAAATTGTTTTGATAAGCTGATTCAAGTCTCTGCAGTAGTATGATCCAAAAATTTGGGAACTGTTGCCATTGCTGATGACGGAAAGAAGTACCTAAAGTTAAACCACTTGAAATAAACTATCCCAACCCTTCCCTACCAGGCCCGGTTAGTTTAGTTCATGTCATGTAACTAAACCGCACCCTCAGCTGTTATCTACTGAAGCTAGTTAGCATTGCTCCGCGATGTAAGAAAGATGGCTTTTCATGAACAGCGTCGAACATTAAATTCGCCTAGCACGCTTAGGTAAAACACCAATGGAGACTTTGGGAATACTAAGTAAAGTGTATGGGAAATCTACCATGGCAAGACCCCAGTTTTACGAATGGCATAAGTGTTTTAAAGAGGGCCTGGATCCATTGAAGACAATGAACGCGTTGGATGAACTTCGCCTTCATAGAACACTGAAAATGTTGTGATGATGTTCAAATATGCTCGAAAAGATCGTTGGCAAACACTTGCACAAATCACTGAGGTCGAAGACTTCTCGAAGATGTGGTTGGAGGGAATCCATTCATCGTAAACGGCCTCATTTCTGGCAGAGTGACGAGTGGTATCTTCTGAAAGACAACGCACCAGCACATTGATCCCATTCGGTAAAAGAGTTCCTCGTCAAAACTCTCACCAACCTGTTTCCATATCCCCTTTATTTACCAGACTTAGCGCCGTGTGAATTTATCTGTTCCCATCAATGAAAATACTTTTACAAAGATACCGTTGTGTGAGGTGAAAGTTGCATCGCAGGATACCTTACGGGAGGTCGGGAAAAATGGCTTCCAGCTATGCTGCCAGAAGTTATACGAACGCTGGCAGCAGTGTATCCACGCCCAAGGGGACTACTTTGAAGATGGATGTGCTTCGGTGCTGTGAAGTATTCAGGGTAAGGTTTTCTACACCTTGTCCTTGAACTTTTGGATCATATTACGTATCTACATTTCGTATTGTACACCTCGTTTAATGTTTTCTAAAAGTTAAAACTATTTGTGTTAAAGTAATCAAGTAATTTTTGACTTAGTGTACATACTTTGATAGTATGTAAAAATATTGGAATTTCAATAATGAACTTACATAGGTAATTTTGCTTAGTTACTATAAATACAAAAAAAACTATTTTAAATCATAAAAATTTTAAATTATATTTTATACATGTTGCACATTGCATAATTATTCGTACTGATGAGACAAAAACTAGTAAACCACTTTCCTAATTCTAAGTAGGGTGTAAAAGCTAGAATTCAAATTCAATAGTATGGCAAAGTCTTAAGGCAGTTACAAATTAATCAGCATAATAACATGATTTAGATTCCATATTAAGCTATTAAAAAATGCTCAAATAGAAATTTTAATTTAGAATGTATTCAATATGATGAAAACCCTAAACTTCAGTGAAACTGCTTTAAAAAAATTATATAAATGTGTGAGATTTCTAAAAGTCATTTAGCTTTGTGTGGAAATTCTTCATATACGTACTTGAAATTCTTTCTATCTTGCGATTCCTTGAAGAAACAATTCTAGGAATGAATGAAAATTTAAATGCAGCATATTTATTTCAGTTTAAGCGTGAAGTAAAAAGTCGAGTAATTGTACTTTGACTGTTAGTATTAAGGAGAGAGAAAAGAAAGTAGTTATACTCACATAATTATTAAAACTATAAAGCATGTTTGAGTAAAATCACTAAAAGTTGCTGTTAAGGTATTGATTGCTTTTAGGTTCACGTCGAGATTGCAAATACGGATAAATTTCAGATTTTACATTTACATATGAATATGTGTGAGCTCTGGTCATTTTTAAAACAAATATTTAAAACATCATTTTTGAGACTCACGTATTTGTCTTTAATATCTTAATATCTGTCTTTTGTATAATCTTTGATTTCAATGCTCATTCCTATAAACTGAAAAAAATGAAGAGTATTTGACTCAAATTACAATAGAACTTCGAAAAAAGGTTTAGGTATAGATTTTGTAAAATTGCGAATTAAGCCTAATTATATTTTAAACTCTCATTATTATTAAAACTTTATTCAACAACCTCCACAAGTTTTGAAAAAAATAGTTCATAACTAATTGTGCAGTACTATACTTTAAAAATCTTGTGATATACTTAAAACGTTCCAATGTTTTCAATTTTTTTAGTTAATTAATTCATGTCTAAAGAATTTTCAACGAAAAAAAATTGAGTCAAGACCTTACTTTAATAATAAAAATGATGACAAACATGGCGAAAACCATGCTGCATAGCTAGTGTTCTTAGATGGGAAACCTCTACAATAATTTAACACAGAATTCACACATAAAAGCAACTTTTAGAAGAATATGTAAGGTAAAAGAAGCGATATATAGCATTATTTTTACAAGCAATTTGATCTATATAGCGATTCCTTAATCACACGAATCATGTCAACTTTTTAAAGTTAATTTGTATGTGTGAATCAATATTTTGTTTTTGGTAAGAAATCGTTAATTGGAATCTTATTCAACTTTAGAGTTACAATGAAAAAATAAAACTGCTTAGTGTGAATAGTATTTCTTTAATAATTAATAAATTGTTAAAAGATTGAAGATATCGATAAACTATTAAAATGTTCTGGATATATTCTATTTTGTATCCGAAATAAAATTAAGCTTTTATTTATTAGTTCTTTTGAAACGAGAGAATCGAAAAGAATATTCTGCATTATTTTTGATGTGTGTCATAAAAAAGGTTTTCTCTCTTTCATTTTTTTTTATCAAGATAACATTAAAACTGTCAATTATATTACTAATGAATTCGAGATGGAATTTTATCAGATATCAAAGATATAAGCAGCTTTAAACTTTCTACAGAATGAAAATAAATGTAAAAAGTAAGTTTAAAATTAAGGAAGCACATGCACTCGAATTAAAGACAAACAACGGGGAGAAAATCAAATTTATTTATAGATAAATTGTGATTCTTGTACTAATTGTGATTCTTCTATGTAATTATTTTTTTTATAAAGTAAAATAATTACTGTAATTATATAAATATTTATATTATATAATTATATTATATAAATATTTATATTATATATATATAGCTCAGGTGTTGTCCGCGTCACTTGACCATGGTTCAAAATTACGCGGACCGTCGCCAAAAGCCCTCGATTTGCTAAAACAGTGCGACGTTAATTATTCACTCATTCACTCACTCACTCATTCAAATCATCCCAAAGGGAATGATTGAATGATTTAATGCTTCTACAAATTGAATGTGAATCAACTTTATTACACACACACACACACACACACACACACACACACACACACACACACACACACATGAAAAGAAAAAATAGATCGGAACATTCATTTTATTAATAATTTTATTCTTAGTCATTTTTTTAACAAATGATGACTTATTCAAGTGACTTTAGTTTTCTCTTTCTTTTCTTAAATATAATTTATTTGCTTCGAAGTAAAGATTTAAAATAATTTAAAAGAACTCAATTTATTTCAGTAATTAAAGTAGCTGTCTAAAAATTAAAGTTAGCTAATATTTGCTTTAAAATAAAAGCGAATAGCAAATATTGATTCCTTATTTCTTTTTAATTTTAAACGATGAATACAATTGTCTAAAATCACCAGGGAGTAAATTTATCTATATTAGTGTCATTGAAGCTTGATTTTAATTTTACTTTTAATTAAAGATGAATTTCGAATTTCTTGCGTGTTAAAAATATCTCATTTACTTTAAAGTAAGATTAATATACTTATTTCAGTTTTCAAAATTGATTCAAATAAGAAGCCTTCATTTGAAATTAAAATAAATAGTTAAACGAGGAAAAATTTTAGAATTATTTTTTGAAAGCAATTTATGCTTATTTTAATTTACACTGTTGAAACGTAACAATACTTAGATCAATAAGTCTAAAGTGTTTTTAAAGGGGAAGGCAGAACTTAGGTCTGAAACAATCTTAATTGACTTGTTGCTTGAAAATTTTTGAACATAATTATCCAACAAAGTAATTTAAGTAAATTGTTTTAGGATTTTTAAAAATAATAAAGTCATTGTCACAATAAATTTATTTTTATTTCATCAAGGTACAGTTTAGAAAAATCAGTGAGAACAATAGCAAATAATATATCTGCGTACTTTTTGTATCCTATATTCTGACAAATAGTATTCAGAAATATCTCAGGAAGGTGGAGTTAACTACAGACATAGGAGTAATTCAAATATATGTTTTAGTTAACTTGAATTATTTTTTTTCATCAACAAGTAATATAAAAGAAATTCAGTCAATTACTACTTAGATCAATAAAGAAAATTTTTATTTTAGCTACATTTTATTAAATAATTACAATTAATATAAATATGTATATACATAGGACAGAATCACTCAATATTAAGTGGCAAAATAAAAAGTGATTTTCAATGCTATTTTCCATTTTCTTTTTTATACATGAAGCTGGACTATTTTATTTTTGTTTGTTACTTTTTATTCATTAATTTAATTCAATTAATTAATTAATAATTGAAAAAAACTGTAATTATTTCCAGTAACATCACTAAAACTTTTTAAAAATTTGAGCTTGGGATGGGCGGATGAATAAAAAGTATTTTACTAACGATTGAAAATTTGAATAACACACACACACACACACACACACACACACACACACACACACACACACACACACAACACACACACAACACACACACACACACACACACACACACACACACACACACACACACACACACACACACACACACACACACACACACACACACACACACTAGGGTGGATTTGAACTAAAAGTAGGAATTTAAAAACAATTATCCTTGAATAGTTTTTTTCTTAATTAAATCCTAATAAAATATAGATAGTTATAATTTATTTAAATGAAGTCTCCACTCCATAATAAATTAGAATATGATGCGCTAATATCGTCAAATGGTTTACTTAGGGCCTTCTACTGAGCCAATGCAGCCCTTAGACTTTTAATAGCTTTAGAACCGTCATATCACTTTGTTAATATCCACTGACGCATCATGACATTCACCGGTAATCCTCTTCAACCCAGCTATTCACTACAGTTCTAGTTGTATGGTAATGCCTATTTGCATATATCGCAGTTCCTTCACAAAGCAAGGTTCTCATATCAAACAACGTCAAAACGTGTTGCCCAATATTACACATTAAACGTAGGCACACGCAGTAGTAGTATCATATAACTTTTTAGAGTACCGTAAATTTTGTATAGAACACTTTTAAAGGGATTTTTTTAAACCAAATCTACAATGTAAAAAGAAAAACTTAATTTTATAAACGCACTTAATATTTATTCATATAATATAGAGTTTAAGAGCCACTGCGTAAAACGTTGGAGAGTAAAATATTCAAAGAAGTACCAATTTTGCTTTCTAATCATTGCTTAAAATTTAGTTGAATTTGATACTTCACAGAAGAAAATAGCTTCAATAAAACAAATAATTTTCTTAGTAAAAATTTTTTTTATGTACCATGGTTTTATAACCATTTTCATGCATTGTCATCCATAGCGATAGTACTAATTTCAAGTCGGTAGCTCATCGGGAAGTTAGTTTAAAATCAGTTACAAAATTCCACCCGGACAGACATACAAGAAAGCGAGATAATAAAAACCTGGTAAAACCTGGGGCCTCTCTTTGACCCCAGAGCCACGAAATTGAATACGTAGACGCAACTCGACCCGTGATCGACAGATGGTCTTTGTTCGTGTAAGTTCCAGAGTTACTGAGCCACTGTCGAATTCGGGGTCAGCCTTTTCGTAGGCCCGGGTTCGAGACTAGATCTCTTTTTCACATTACCATGTATTGTCATCCACTTTTGAGCTATGGTTGAAATTTCAAGTCTCTAGCTCATCGGGAAGTTAGTTTAAAATCAATTACAAAATTCCACCCGGACATACGAGCCTCTTCGGGGGCCCAGGTTCAAGAATACGACTTGTTTTTCACATTCCCATGCACTGTCCTCCACTTCGGAGCTTTGGTCCAAATTTCAAGTCTCTAGCTCATCGGGAAGTTAGTTAAAAATCAATTACAAAATTCCACTCGGACAGACAAGAAAGCGAGTTAAAAAAAACATGGTAAAACCACCAGGAGCAATTTTTCTTACAAAACATATTGATGTGTTTACTTTATTTTCTCTTTAATCTCGCTTTCAGATAGCAAATCATTCACGCGGCTAGAAATAATTAGCGTGTTTTAAACAATTTCATCTGTAAAATAGCTCTTTTTTCTTTTTTTTTTAAAGCAGGTAAAAGTTTTAAGATAAAAAGGATATACAGTTTTTTTGGGTTTTAAAAGTGTCATGAACGCTTTTAAGAACATTTACCTGCAATCGACTTAGAGCCTTAAGAACCTTCTGAATAATTTTGTACGCATACCTATAATATATATTTGTATTAGATATTGCCTTTCCCTTTTCCTAATCAGTATCTTTTCAACATTGCAATGTCAAAACAATGAGGAAAGGATAATTGATCATCATAAACGTATAGTATGTGGTGTTTGAGAGCGTGATGGCATGAATTTTGTCTAGAATTGATAAATTGCGCATGTAACAAAAAATATAGAAAAAATTCGACTCTTTCTTTGAATTTTTTTTTTACTTTAGTGTTTTCTCAGTAATATACATCAATGATGGCTTGAGTTCAATGTTATTACTTAAATATTCAACGAGATATATCAATGTATTATCTAAGTTTTTTTCTTATTTATTGCTTTTACACGTTTTAATTTCTTCTACGAGATTAAAATAATTCTATTGTCTTAAAGACATTTTCAATGATAAAAAAATCTAGAATTCCTTTACTCTCAACTAAAAATAAAATATTTCTCTGGATAATATATTCACAGAAATATTTTCTTAGAAGTTAAACATTTCATGATAGCCAACAATAAGAATTACAGAGTAGTTATTTTCTTTATTGCAGAAAAGAGGAATAATTATTGTAGAGAAAACTTCAGAACAATCCATGTATTATCAAAAAATACCAGAAAAAAGAAAAATATTTTTATTTTCTGAAGATTGCTGTAAAACTGAAATAGTTTTTTGTCATACATATTATTTTTCTCCGTTTTGCCCCACAATTTACAGTTTTTACTTTTTGTTTCTCTAATCTAAAACAAATGTGCTTATAGAATGAAAAACTTTTTCACAATCCAGTGTAAATATTCCTATTTTCCCACAAAATCTTTCTTCCATTATCCATTTTTCGATAAAAAAAAAGAAGTAAAACAGAAGAAACATCTTCCAAGAGGAATTCCTCCTCAATTAACGGAACGATCGTTCATATTTCAGCAATTACTAGAAACTATTTCTATCCATATCCATTCAAAAGGGGAAAAAACTGGAAACAGAAAAGAATTCATTATCAAAATGTGGAGATATCAATATGTCCGTGATTTATCTTTATTTTCTGAAGCGAAATAAGATATAAAAAGGAAGGAAAAAAAATACAAAATACTACTTACTATATAGTCCTGGCTTAAGGTACAAAAAATAAAAGAAAGATGAACAGAACAAAGAAGGAAAACTCCTTGAAAAATGAACCATCCTGTGTGATTGTGTGTTCCGAAAATAGAATCCGCCATGTCTGGGTGTGTCACAGTTTTCTCAAAGAAATAGTGCCTTTTACCATATTCTAGAATGGAAGAAGATGAAATTGCATGTTAGAAAAGGTCATCCATTCAGATATTTCTGTTCATTTAACATGAGATGTGAGATATGTCATTCGAGATACATGACATCGGCAGGTTGCTGGATTGTGTTTTGTAAATGGGGGAAGGGGGTTCAAAGATGTATGGCTACTTCCTCTCTTTTTTGGGTATTCATCGGAACTTTTTCTTTGGAAGGAAATGTAGAAATGTAGGTGTCTAAGATCAAAAGTATTCAGTTTATAATATCGGATAGAGCAGTGCTTCTCAAACTGTGGGCGTGCCTCCTAGGGGGGCATGAAAACACTAGGAAGTGCTAGTGTATTGAAAAGCCGAAAACAAAAGATTATTTGAACAATTGATTATGTATTGAAAGTACACAAACAAAATACATTCTGACATAATAAAAACCTTTTTACCTTGATATAATACGCTTATAAATGTATCAGTACTACACAATATACTTAATGTACAATGTAAAATTAATTTAATAATACTAAGTTAAGAACAAGTTTAATAATTATTAGTGATCCAGGTTGTCATATATAAATGTTTTTGCAAAAATTAACACTTATCTTGATTATTTATATGGTTTATAATTATTCCTTTAACTACGGATTAAAAATTACGCGATTCGATTGACAATGCCACAATTTTACACTTATACACGCGTATGTGGTGTATTTGGGGAGGGAGGGCGGAAGAAAGGGAATTAATAAGAAAATAATCTGAAATAAGTAAATCCTGTTGCTGTTACGGTCATAATGCAAATACTGTTAAGGTCATTTTATTGCATTCCATAATTTTATGGATAGCAGTGAACATAAAAATCGTATTTCGGAAAGACGTATATATATGTCCGGGGCAATTTACGCAGAGAGATGACGACGAGAGCTGAGCGATACGTTTATATATGCCAGTGTCGGATAGGTTAAAGTCGTATGGTAGCTTTAGCGTCAAAGTATCGTATTATCGAATTCAAAACATTGTTATTGCATGGAGGGAGGCGCGATGAAAATTATGATTTAATATTGGGTCGCAAGTATTGAAAGTTTGAGAAGTACTGGAGTAGAGAGACAGAAGTATTCAATAATTGTTTGTGGTTGGAGATTTTATTTATTCATATAATCTTCTTTTCATTAGGAAAAAAATAATTATTGATATTAATGCTCTAACTTTGATTCATTATCTTTTAGATTAGCTATTTAATATATAAATTCATTTTTTTTTTACTTTAAAAATTTTTAGTGGAAGTTGTAAGCGATTACACAAGCGATTTAAAATACTTTCCTCAGGTACGCTTGTTTATACTAATTTAAGGCACTATCCGAGGAAGTCGAAACGTGTGTTTTAGGTATTAAAAGTTAGTACCATTTAAAAAAGAGATACATTTAATTATAACTATATTGTGGAGGAAGAAGAAATAATACATATAAAACGCTGTAGAATTTTAAGTTATTTTTCTAATATTTACTTTAAGTAACTTGCAAGAATTACTGTTTAAATGAGGTTTTCGATGTGTGGAATTTTCACGATAATTGGTGCATGAAAAAAATGGGATATGTCCAAAACAATCCGATAAAAATCAATGAAATTTGTAACATTTAGGTTATAAACTCTTTAGAGTACAGCAAGTACAGGTTTTAAGATAGTTATACTTAATAACATTTTGCAACCAATTTTAGCGTAAAAAGTAAAGTAATTTTAACGAAAAACCATTCATGTCAGATTTGAATGTTTATGAAATATTTATTTTTTAATATATATTTTTTCGATAAAATATTTCTCTATATTTATTTCTTAAAATATTTTCTTACACTTCAGATGGATCAAGAAGTACACTAATGAAATTAAAATTACATTAAATATAATGTATTTTTATTTATGCTGTTTTTCTTAACATTGAAAATTTTGCTAATTTTCTACAAATATAATATATTATTTCTCAAAACGAGGGGGAAATACATATTACGCAATATTTATTTAATAATTATGAATCTGTAAGCCTATTTATGATTTTCAAAACAATTAAATTATTCTGAAAATCTATTTTTAAAAAAACTGGTCACCGAACCTAGTTGGATATCTTAAGAAAAATAGCAAGTATTGAAGGCACAATATATAAAACTTTCACAGCCCTGTAACGCAGCTCTTACACTCGACTTTTTAACTAATCTTTGGACCTGCTTTAACCCTTCCATAGGCCTTGGGAAGATTACTTCCCATCTACATGATCTTACAAAATACACCTGTCTCTGAAGCACATACCCATTATAATATATTGACCTTGGGAAGATTACTTCCCATCTACATGATCTTACAAAATACACCTGTCTGAAGCACATACCCATTATAATATATTGACCTTGCTAATATAATGATGGGAAGACTAATTTCGGCTTCAGTTTTATGCTACTGCACATAATCCAGCGATTATGACGTATGTAAATCGAGAAAAAAAGATGGTACTAAAGAAGAAGTACCTTGTCCAAAAGCTGTCGCTGTATATAATGATGTCATGGAAGGGGTTGATGGCTTCGATCAAAGAAAAGAAAGATACAAAATAAAAAGATTTGTAAAAAGAGGGCAACGTATCGTTTATTTTCTTATTGACGCCATCATAAATAGTTTCATGCTGTGGCAAGTGAACAAAGGAAACAGAAGTTTGGAACAGCTAACATTACATATAGAGTTAACTCGTCAGCTAATAGAGGGATATTTCTCAAGAAAAAGGAAAGGACGTCCTGCTAGCTTCCAAGCAAAGAAGTGTGTAGTTCCGGATGATGTGGCGCTTAGCCAGTGTGGGAAATCATATGCCAATGATGGCTTACAACTATAGACGATGTAGGAAATGTCGCAGAAAGGGACAAGAAAAGAGAACCCTCTTCATGTATGCAGAATGTGATGTCCCCTTATTCATTGCAACGTGTTTTTCATCTTTGCATGGCAAATATTAACCATTAAATTTAATTGTTTTCATGACAGTGAATGGCTCCTTGGGTAATATTCTTTCCAACCCTAAAATTTAAAAGTAAACATAAAATTCTGCAAAATAAATTATATTTCCTTAAATACTATTGTTTAATTATTGATAAAACGTAAAAAACTGGGAAGAAATCCAAAAGAGAAATAAATGGCCATTGAAAGTGTTACTACGTTGTGAGATAAGAGAATTTCCTTTTCTAAAAGAATCGCGATGTATGTAAATTAACATTACTATTAAGTAGAAATGTACTGAATGGGCGAAAGATAAAAGAGGTAAATAGAAAAATTAAGCGGCGTAATACAAGTGTTTCTGAGGTCAGAGCAACTTAACCAGATGAGGTTCAGCATACGTCTGCCAGAATTGAATCTTGTTCTTAGAAGTCTACAGTTTGCAGATCGAAAGATAGGTAAGCCGTATTTGTTGGAACTGGAATAAGTTAAATCGTCCTCCACATATTTAACTTATTTTGATGCTGATTATTCAAAAATTGAATTGATTGGTTAAAGTTTTAAATCTCGTGTTTATCGAGTTAAATATCTCTTACTACAAACAAAAGAAAGTCATGATAGCTATTGTAGAACACTCAAGAGATATTTAAATTTTCTTACTGCTATAAAAGACAGTTCATTTTTTAGGATGTTATTCTTAAGATGCATTTTTTTTCATGGCTTCCTTTTGTAATTTTATTTTTATTCAATTCCTGCTGTTAACTCACTATCTCTCTTTATTTTATATATATATACTCTCTTATCTCTTTATATTTATATATATATTTATCTTGTTCAAATTTTCAATCGTTAATAAATACTTTCTATTCATCCATTCAAAGTAGGAATGTACTTAAGTTTCTCTTTATATTACTTGTTTATATTGCTTTCGTTTGAAGCTTGCAATATAGTACTGCATAGACAAAAAAAAAGGATATTTGAAATCGTGATTAGTTTATTCTTTTCAATTTTATTTATTAGAATAAAAAAACTTAATTTTTTAAAGTGATATATTTACTTGTATATTTATAAAATACAGTATAACAAACTCTCACCCAAAGCTATATAAATAAAAAAAAGCCATTCATAATTTGTAATTTTGTTTGGTGTGCATTTTCAGTTTTGAAATATAGAAAGAATAACGCATGTGTATCTCTATACATCCTTATCTGAGATGATTTTAATTTACAAATAATGTCTTCTACTAATTCTTTAGCTTTACTTAATTAAATATTTTGTTGTGCATATAGAGCTCATATATATATTGATAAACGTTTAGCTTTATATCGCATTTATAACAGAAAAACTACATTTAAATATCTATATTGTATAAAATACTATGATAATATTTATGCAAGCAGAATTTCTTTCAAACAAAAACAAATTTCCTTAAAAGCCAGACTTTCGTCTCGAAAATTACATTTCTGAAATTTATGCAGCTTTTTAATTTTTTTAGTATCTTTTTTGAAATACGCAAATATCTGCACTGTAACTTTTTGAAATGTCCTTTAGGACATACCACTCTTTTATTCTCATATGAAATAGTCTTCAGATTTTATCTCTGGGACTGTTGCCAACATTTCACACGAAAGTTTTATTGTGGCGACACTCTAATGGATGCAATTATAATAATAGTCATGTTTATTAATGGAGCCCTTATTTAAACTACTACTGAAAGAAGGATTACATTGAACATATGAGTTACAATAAACACATCAGACATAAACCAGGTTTTCTAATACATAAATTATCGTATAATAAAAGTTATTTTTGATAAAATACACATTCCAGAAAATTATTAATTAAACCGGTATTATTACTTGATGCATTAGATTGTAAAAAAAGGTAAGTATAAATTAAATCAAAATAAGAGATAATAGTTTGCTTTTAACGTTAAAGAGACGCACTATTAATTATGGTCAGTAATTACAGAGTAGAGAGTGTTATGTTCTCAGTATAAAGTAAAACTATCAGATATTTTATTCGATGAGGTCATCAATTCCAGTTGTTTAATGGTATCTTTCATATGGATCCATATGACAGTAGATATATATTTTAAAGCAGGGGTGGACCACATTGGGGGAATGGAGAATACCGAAGGGGTACACTTTAATAAAATGATTGCATTCATTATATAAAATAATAAATACATGTTAAATAAAATCGTGGCAATTTAATTCAATTTATTTATTGCAATCATTTCATATTATCTATAGCTGCAAGCACATTCAATTTTAGAATTAGTTTAGTACCTTGTCACATTTTCTCCCCTTTTTTTATTTGTTTGTTGAAATTCTCATAATAGCATACAAGTCTACGTCATTTTGTTGTACATGCATCTGTATTTGCTGTTGTTGATCTTCATGCAAGAAAACTTTGCTCACAAAGTTCTTCATGTAGCTGATTCTTTGTTCTTCATGCAGCTGACAAAGATTTGTAAAATTCAATTAATGTCATAGCATAAAACATTTCTTTCTCACTGTGATATGATTGAAAGCCAGTAAGTTAGAACTTTAGCTCTTCAGGTGTGTATCAATATCAGCAATAATGGGATAACAGAGCAAATTGAAATTAGGCTCAATTTTTTTACAATATTGAAATCTTCTTATTAAGACGTCCTTCAAACACTGCAGGTGATCTCTTTGTTAAAACACTTAAAAGTATTTTGTTTTCCAAATAAAGAAATAAAGGAATTCTATTTTCATAATAGTGAGAAATACAAGACGAATTTTTGATTGCGCACGTGGAAAAAACCTCGATTCAAAGTGAATTTTCTGACTGTCTAGGTGGACAGCTATTTGCCCTCTCCAACTGTAAAGAATTCTTCTTTTACAGAATGTGGAATGATTCTTTTGAGAAAAAAAATAATTTTATTTTTGTATCCTAGAGATTGTTATAAAATATTTTTATTATTTTTTCATTCAATTCTTTACTAAAAATCTACTTTGTGTTCTGAAGTATAATAACTAAAATAATATCTAAATTGTTGAAGTTTTCAATGTTAGAGGAACTCATAAAAATACCTGAAAAATAAATAAAACATTAAGAATGACTGAAAAACAATACATACTACTGTAATAAAATTTTACTGATTATAAAAAGAAAGTTTTCTTAAAGTTTCAGAATTTTTTTATTATTATTATTGTGTGGTAGTGATGCGTTTTGATAAGATCCTTTAAGTGATCATAACCCAACCGAAAAATAAAAGCACTAAATTCATGGCAAATGTTAAAAATTGGTGGTAAGGAAGATACTTCAGGTTTAGTGTAGTTGAAGTTTTACAATACATATAAGTCTTATGACCTTACTAAAAATATATTTATGTCTGTTGTATAATATTCACTGCAATATTCCTCAATATTTTGCTGCATTTTACCTTTTTTCAGACATTTTTGGAGGTTTAGATAAAAAATTTTCTTTTGATATTTGTTCATTTTTTAAGAATGATTATTCAAGAGAATAACTAAGAATCAAATGTAATAGAAACTGATTTGTCGAGAAATTCTAATAAAAATTAGATTCCAATTTCTTTTTCTTTATCTTCTCTCTTCTTTCACAAAATCATCGTGATTCAACAAAAATTAGATTCAACAAAAAACATTCCTTAAATATTCTTTTAAAATTCTACTGTTCAGGGTTTATTTTAATAACTACATGCTCAAATTTTTGTAAAACATTGAATAGAAATTTGTAATAAATTTGGAAGTCAATGTAGCATGCATAAAATATTGAAAGTAATATAAACATTAACTTATTTTTGTAAAATACTAATACGCCTATATTATTATAATTATCTGGTTAAGAAAATTGTCTTTTTTGATGTTGTTATTTTATAAAAATTTTTTAAAAGCATAATTTCTCTCTCTCAGTAACTTTAATTTCATTATTAAAAGAACAAAAAATACTATAGAAACAGAAAATAATAGTTTTTATAAATGTTCTATCTAGTGTTTTTATTGATTCATATGTATGATATTGCTACTTTTATTGTGGAAATATATTTTT